>WSYH01000117.1:260330-324585 GCA_036426205.1 Ascaphus truei | reverse complement strand
CAGGGGGTGACAGGGGCAGGGGGTGACAGGGGGTGGCAGGGGGTGACAGGGGCAGGGGGTGACAGGGGCAGGGGTTGACAGGGCGTGATATGCACAGGGGGTGGCAGGGTGTGACAGTGTGTGACAGGGGCAGCGGGTGACAGGGGGTGACAGGCAGGGGGTGACGTGCAGGGAGTGACAGGGGGTGACAGAGGCAGGGGGTGGCAGGGGGTGACAGATGCAGGGGTTGACAGGGGGTGACAGAGGCAGGGGGTGACAGAGGCAGGGGTTGACAGGGGGTGACAGAGGCAGGGGATGACAGGGGCAGGGGGTGACAGGGGTAGGGGTTGACAGGGGGTGACAGAGGCAGGGGGTGACAGGGGCAGGGGGTGACAGGGGGTGATATGGACAGGGGGTGGCAGTGGGTGGCAGGGGGTGACAGGGGCAGGGGGTGAAAGGGGCAGGGGGTGACAGAGGCAGGGGGTGACAGGGGGTGACGGGCAGGGGTGACTGGGGGTGACAGAGGCAGGGGGTGACAGACAATATGACAGACAATATGTTGCTACTTACAGTTATAATTAGATCTGCTCTAAAGTCTCTGCTCCTAGGAGGGGGATTTAACGTGCAGCAGCTCTGACACCTTGCTCTTCTCCTGTCCTCCGCGTGGCAGTGAATGTCACGATACTGACATCACTTCACTCTCCCCAGCCCCCCCCTGACATCGTCCAATCCCCTGCGGTCCTGTTGCAGCTTCACATCCCCCTGCGGGAAACATCCAATCTCCTAGTCCGTTATTGGGAGGTGACCATGTGCTCCTCTGCTCCCCTTGAAACTGCCCACCCTCCTCCAGGCCCTGCCCACCCTCCTCCAGGCCCTGCCCATCCTCCTCCAGGCCCTGCCCACCTCAGCCCACCATACCACAGGCACCCAGGCCCTGCCCACCCTCCCCCAGGAACCTCCCCCCCTCCACACACGGCACGAGTGCAGATTGACTGCGCTCGGCCACCGTACGCCTCCAGCCCCTGCAGGCCAGATTTCACTTCCGCCCGCGGCCAAAACTTTTCACCGCCGCCCACGCGCTCGCCGACACACACGGCCGCCGCGCCGGTTGTGAGCGGGCCGCAAATATATCCGTTCCGGGCCACATGCGGCCCGCGGGCCGCATGTTTGACATGCCTGGTGTACACATTACTGTTTTTTCGTTTTCTGGGGTGATCCTGCTCCTTCTGGATTTTGGAGGAGTCATTTAAAAGGAGGACTTTTGGAAACAAGTCCTCACCAGAGGTTTTAAGCAATTTTCACAACTAGAAACTATCACCTATATTTATATATGGTTTTTATCCACTCTAATTAACGTGATTTAGTGTGGGAGCGCCGGCCGTTATTTTGGTGGGTGGTATATGTTAAGTCACTTAACAGAGCTTTGTGTTGCACTTCACTTCCAGGACTAATTATTTTGCTAGGGCTTTTTGCACATCATAGATATTAAGTAATCAAAAAGGAAATGGCTGCATTAATATAACATACCAACGAAAATTATTAAATATAATTTAAGTCACAACAAAAAAATGCAAAAAAGGTTAACTTTTCCTAATCATACGTACAACAATTCACTAAAGTGTGGTACTTGTGCCTTAGAAACATCAATTATTATAGTGAATGGTTAATACAGTACTATATGTGCAACATGCATTTCCACACTTTAAAGCAGCAATCCCCACCACAATCAAGTATTCATTTTAAATAAAAAATGATTGCATGAACCATGGGATCCTCTAGAGCTGAACCCTGACAGTCAAAGCTCCACCCCCTCCCCCCCCTCCAGCTGCTGAAGTATATTATTTCATTTATATTTGCCAATACTTGCAAGGATAACCAAAGATGGCTGCCGGGTCACCCAAATGGAAGCTGCAAAGTCATCTCTTTTGGCTGCCGCCAGAGTGATGCAGACCCAGTGGACCATATTGTTTTTCCCAAACAAGAATTCTTGTAAGGAAACTTAAAAATTACATATCTGAGGAACTGGTGGGTCTCTGCCGCTTTAAGTGCTGCTGTGCGCTTCCAGATGACCCCTTGTTCAAACAAGTTAAATATACACACATACACAACGCAGGCCTGATATTTGATGCAAGAATGTAATGCAGACCCATTTAAACCAAAGGTAATGTGTGCGTCATTTTCTTAACGCACAATATTTAACAGGTTTTTTTGAGGCAATGCGTTATCTGCTACATGTGTGTGCATATATATATATATATATATATTATGTGTAAAAAATAACAAGTAGCAGGGATCGCTGCTTTCTAGAATAATCTCCTAAATATCATTTGCAACATTGATCAGGTGTAATGTTCTATGCTACAGTAATAAATCTAATTGATTTCAGCCATATTTTTCTCTTAATCAGCATGCAAAACAGTAAAAAATACACATTACACATTATACTGAACATGTCAATAGCCTGAACTCAAGACTACTGTCCCACACCCACAGTTGCACTTACCAGCCATTGTGGTCAAGCACTGCCATCTACTGCACTTTCTCCTTCCCCTGCTGCCTTTGTAGGTCTCCCAACATTCCTTTTAGATTGCAAGCTCTGTGGGGCAGGGATTTCCTTTCCTATTGTGTTTTTTGTTTGTTGCACTTATTCTTTTATTTCCATACCGTATATTGTCGTTGAAAAGCGTTGTGTACATTGTTGGCACCATATAAATAAAAATATATATACTGTATACATATTATGTTAATAGTTAAAAACAAGCAGTAGTTACTATAGGCTAACAGAAGAAAACGGTATGATGCAGATAAAGACAAGTAGAAAGTAAAAAAAAATATATTTCTTATACTGCAGTGGCAGTCACATTTCTCACTGGCTCAGCAATCTGATATATTTTCACTGACTGTACGTCCCATAAGTACGCTGTCACTTGCCTTACTCACATGATTTTTAAATTAAAGTTGGTATACTGCGTAGAGGCCATTATTTACTAAGCAGTACTATTCATTAAGATACCTTCAACTGAATAGACTGGAAGGTGTCTTATGGAAAATTAAAGTAAATATGAGCTACTGTACACTGTCTCGTTTTTTGTGTTCTATTTTTTTCTATGCAGAAGGTAAGGATAAATATAGGTAAATATGAAAAATGAAACACAATCTGAACTATGCGAATTAATGCTTTAGGGATAAAACAAAAGTAAGAACAACATTCTGTCAGCAACAATAAACAGTGTTATTTACTTTGGAGGAAGTGTATTCAATAATAAACAAACAAATTACTGTGGCAAGAGAATGGTACTTAAAAGAGAAATCTTTTCTTAATATGTCTCCCTCGGGCCTATAAATCCTATTAAAGAACACCATAGAAATAATCTTAACTAAATTGTTTGTCACACTAGATCATAGTAACAAATTATATTTTATAAAGTTATGTAATATTTTGTCAATATCATAGGTAGGAGTTTGAAATGACTGAACTTTGTTACTTAAAACTGCATTTTGTATTGACTATAATTTTATAGATTTTCAATTGTAGGGGATTTATTTACTTCCTCTTTCATCTCCCATACTAAGACTGAAAAACGGGGCAGAGGAGGGAAAGCGTGTGCAAGCACATTGCATAACATTTCCTTTTAATGCAAAGAAAAATGTACATTAATGCAAATTAAAAAATACATACTTTACCATTTTCTAATTGTATTTGCATTACCCCTTTGATTGCTCCAGGGGCTGCGGCATCACGGCCCCTCTGGCAAAGTGCGGTCATGTGACCACGGCGGACCTTAACCCAGAAACGGAAGCGTTCTCCTCTTCCATTTCCATAGACTGCAGATCACGCCCTGTGCCCCACGGGAATGCAGGACACGATCTAAGCTGGGCATGACATAGCCACTACATCATGGAGCCACTGGAGTGCCAGACCCCAAGACATAATGAGTACGTCTTGGGGTACCCAAATGGTTAAAGGTGCAGTTCATCCCTGCCCCCTTTTTTGGGGGGGGGGGACTAGGGGATTTCGGAAGCTGAATAGCATTCATTTATACTGTGTGGAGCCCCTTGTTCCTAGGACACATACCAGGAAAGGTAGACCAGGTACTTCTGCATATTTATATTCCCCTCGGCATAGAATAGAGTACCACCTAAAATGATTTTCAAAGCTGTCACCTTATCAGAGTAGTCACTGCCTGCTATTTGCTCTTTAAAATCCCCTTCCTGCCCCATCCGTACAATTTATTGGCACTTCCTCCTAAAACAATGCAGGAACATATTGTGATGGTAAGCAGGCTCGCAAAGGCTAAGCCCGTTTTGGTTACCCCTGATCCGTGTATAGCATAGCCTCTGGCCGCTATTATTTCTCTTGGGCCCTAACAGTATAAGTCCTGCTAGGAACAGGCACTGGAATGGTTAATTCCTCATGAATTCATCCTCATGCTATTGCAGCCTTGGATACAGTAAGTGTATCCAGGGGCGGGCCTAGCAACAACCAGAGAGTGTCATCCTGGGGAGGATACTGGTTGAGTAACATGCCGGTAAAGTATGTTCTGATTCTCCCCATATCACCGCGGAGCAACTCAGAGCCTCCTTGATTACCAACAGGTATGCACTGCACCAAGAATACACAGGTAATGGCCCAAATTTCACATAGATGCTACACGTGTATAAGGGTCCAAGAGGGTTAGCTCTTGGGCCCAGTAACATTGTATCTTTCCAATGTATTGTATGAAAGAAAAGTGTTTCCCTTTTCGGGCATGCAATCAAGCAGGGATTGCTAGGGTGTGAGTTTCAAGTTTTTTTTTGCAGAGGAACCGTTGTCAGAATGTGCCTAGGAGGTTGGGTTCCAGAGTTGTCGGTTCCCCTATAAATGTACCCTGGAATCATGCCTGATTCTCGGATACATGTAGGCACATTGTCCCGGCAATATCGCCCCTTGAAAACGCAAGCTTGACTCACAACTAAGGTACCCTGCTTCAGCATAGTCCAGAAAGGAGAATGAGGCACAGGGATGAATAGGTATCCCTGTAGCTGAGAGAATCCCTAGGTTAGGGAGGGTACCCCAGCAAGTGCCAAGATGACCCAGAACCAGTGTAGGGTTTGTGCTTGCCCCAACTGTATACAAGGTTGATGGGAGACTCTGAGGGTGCAGTGTGAGTCTAAAAGGGTAAGGGCTTAAGGTAGGGGTTTTTAGGGAAATGGCTTAGGGTATGGGGTTAGAGTAAGGGGTTTAGGCGCTTACCTTAGCAGCAAAGTGAATGGTGACAGGTTCCGGCTTTGGCGTGTTGCAGCGGAGCGCCGGCGGTCATTTAGAAGCGTAGAAATGGCTGCAACCAAATGTTCTAGACTGTTAACGTATGGCCCCTCTGTAGCTTCTAACACTGCTGTACCTGCAAAAATTATTGAGAGCTTTTTGCAAGCACAGCAGTGTTAGGATCTACAGAGGGGCCATACAGTATCATGGCTGTGGGCTTAAAATACTTTGGCCAAAGAATTGAACTAAATAACACTTGCTTATGAGAAGATGATAAACAGATATTTAACTATATAATTTGTCATATTGGATGTAGCACTGGGTCTTTTCATCTTTTCTTTTATACATGAGGTCACAATCATAATAACACTCCTTTTGGCATAAATATATACAGTATGATGTGGTGGTTATGGTTCTGAGCTTATAGGGGTTGTGCGTGTTTGTAACCTCCTCCTTAGGCCTGGGACCCGCTGCGCCCGGCGGCGCGGGCGGCTGCACGGGCTTTCCCCACCAGCAGGGGAAACCTCCCGAGCCGGTCCCGGTCCCCCCAGGCTGCACAGCCGCTAGGGGATACAAGAGAATTGTGATCCCTAGCTTCGACGCGTCACGTGGTGTGGCTGTGAGCCAATGAGGAGGGGAGGGGAGGGGAGGCTTCGGGAGGAGGAGAGGCTTCGGGGAGCGGGGAGGAGTGTGGAGTGTCAGTCTCTGTGTGTGTGTGTATGCGTGTGTGTGTGTGTATGTATGCGTGTGTGTGTATGTATGTATGTGTATGAGTGCCTGCCTGCGTGTGTGTGTGTGTGTGAGAGAGAGAGAGAGTGCCTGCGTGTGAGAGAGTGCCTGCGTGTGTGTATGACAGCCCGAGCCCGAGCCCGTGGAGGGAGGGGGGGGAGTAGCGGGTCCCCCTGCTCAAGCCACGCCCCCCCTCCCAAGCCACGCCCCCCCCTCCCACTCCCGCTCCGGCTCCCGCTCCCTACAGACCGCATATCGTGGTCTGTGTATGTCAGCGCCCCGCCTGTCTGCAGTGCGGGAGCGCTGACGGAGGGAGCGGGGCCTTAGGCTTAGTTTCAAGCTCACTCATCCCACCTTTATAATGGCAGCTTCTTGCTAAGCACCTGTCAATGACCAGTTTAAAAGCTACAGTTCAAGCAATATCCTACATGTGTGTGTTTTTTTTTTTTTTAAATAAATCAGTTCCGTACTATGGGAAAATACTTGTAGCATTTAAAAAAAAAAAAAAAAATAAACCTAAAGACATTTTTAATGTACAGATGCAGCCACCAGTATTAGAACACTTACCTGGGAGATTCTGGGGCAGTCTCACAGTAAATCCCTCAACATTGCCTCAACATTTCTGTGAGATTCTGAACTGTCCATTAGATTAACACAGCAAGGGGTCCCTGCAGTCCCTTTCAAACTGAATGGGACTGCATGGACACGTGCTGTGTTAATCCAATATAAATTTCATGGATATAGCTCTGTTTGCCACACCATGACTTGAGAGGGACTTTCTCTAACTTTGAAAGGTCCTATTCTGCAGGAATATGAAGGGATGTCTTTCAAAAAGGTACAACAATTTTTTATATTATATATAAAATTTTTAGATTTTTTTTTTTAATATAGATATAGCAGGCCTTATTGCACCCGCTGGCGCGTTAGCACTCCCCTTTTTTTGTACGTGGCTAATGGATATAGAATGGGAGTTGCACATGCTAGCACGTTTTGTGTGCCCTGCTGCAAAGTGCCGATGGGAGCAAATAACTGCTGCTACAGTACATCTGTAGAACAATAAATAGCACCCTTGCAGAACTGGAGTCTGACACACAGATGTTTCTCAAAGTTGATTTCTTTTATTTAAGCCTAGCACACAATTAGGGTAAATAGTAGTGTTGTCTCAGTGTGATGAGGAGAAGTGCCTCAGCTAGACAAATAATCTTTCCCAAAGCATTATTATATGCAGATGTAACAAGACTCACTTTCTCCTGCACCACGGAAGATAAAGTAAATGTCTGAGGGGCTGGAGATCGTCTCTGCCACGATCACGCTTCGGGGGTCCATGCTTTTGAATGGGACCTTGACGGTGTTAATCCTCCGGTAACTACAGGTGACAGTGGCACCAAAGACAGTTCGCTTTCCAGGGTTGGACAAAATTATAAAATACTTAGGAACCAGAATTTTTTTGTTTAGGACCCAGCATTTTGTTAGGCACACAGAGGCGGGGGGCTACCTCTTTGCCACTACACACCTGTCGGCGGCTCCGTGTCACTGTGTGTGTGTCAGTCTGTATCTGTGACACTCTCACACAGACACTCATACAGACACACGCACTCTCTCCTACAGTCTGTCTCTCTCTGTCATACCAACGCTCTCTCTCATATGAACAATCTCTCATTAAGACACTATCTCATACAGACACACACAGATACTCCTCCCCCATCCCACTGTGTGCATTGAGAGCAAAGAGGGCTGCGACTAGACTAGCTCCGCACCCTCCAATTAGCTCTGCCCCCAGACCAGTTTATCTCCGCCCCCAATTCTTGCACGGCCGATGCCCCTGCTCTCTTATCTCCCCCCTATCCCTCACTGACCTGCGTGGCAGTGACCTATCAATCAGGTCAGGCATCACTGCGCACAGCACAGGCACCAGACGGGACATTTTAGGTGACCAGGTGCCCCAGATTTTTCCATTCTGCCTTAGCTACATCTGTATACCTGAAAAAGCATTACAACTATTTAATTCTAACGTTATTCTTGCACATGCTACCACTGCAGTGCCTTTGTCTTCTGTGATCAATTTCCCATACATTCTTTATCTTCTGCATTCCTGTTGGATAACTTGTATAAGGGGGTCTTATTTCCATTGTATCCAGTGTGTACAGTTACTGTAGTACCTAAATCATGTATTTGAAATCTAAGGCCGCGCGTATAGTGCCTGCAACCGGCGATGCGACGGGAGACGTCAAGTTATATTTCGCTTTGCGGCGGCGTCGCGGGCGTACTGGCATTTGATTTGTTCAGGGGCTGTCACATGAGGGGACAGCCCTTGAAAAATCAAATATTGCCAGCTTCCAAAGTTCGCAACGCGACGTCGCTCCGTCGCATTGTTGCCATCGCGCTTACTAAAAGCGCACGCGCCGGCGGCAAAGTATTTGTTTTTGGGCGACATCGCCATCGCGGGCACTATACGCTCGGCCTAAGGAGGGACAGTTAAGTTTTGCTACTCTGAAAATTTACTTTCATTCTATCTTTTTTTCTCCAGCTTTCTTGACCGCTGTGGTCTGCTTTCCCAAAACTGAATATTAACTCCTTTTGTGCAGGAATGCAAAACACCAGTAACCAAACAGGTCATACTCAGTCTCTGTTATGGGGATTCCACAGAATAAAGTCATAATCCCCCAGTGACCCAATAGTTACAATCACTTTCTTCTTTGGTCCTCTTCACGGGCAGGGCGATGAACCTTAAAACACACTGTTCAAGTAATCACTGGCTTGAGAACAACATTTGTCACATGATCTTCTTAAAGCTTAGTAATAACCTTAGTAATATATTCTTTATTATGGTGAACCACCAGGGCAGTTTACTTTACTTTAAAATACTTTAGTGCAAAGCAGCAGTGCGCAAACTGGGGGGCGTGAGATTTTTCTGGGGGGGCATGGGCGGTTGCAGAGGTCCCGCGCTCTTCCCCAAGGCATTTAAATTAAATGCTGGGGGATTGCGTGAGGCCTCTGCAACTCAACTTACTTTGATTCAGAAGGCTTCTGTGACGCGGCGTCAAATGATGGCGCGATGCCATGTGACGTCACATCACATGACCGTCGTCATGGCAACGCGGTGTCAAGTGACGCCGCGGGGTCACATGGTGTGACGTCACATGATTCTGCTGCGTCATTTGACGCCGGCACAAGAGGTAAGGTGGGCGCGAGCCAGGGGGGAGAGAAGGCAGGGAGGGCGCAACTCTAATAGTTTGTGCACCCCTGGTGCAGAGTAGATGAGTACCACTGCTGTGAAGTGCTATGTACATTAATGGTGCTATATAAATAAAGACATACATACATACTTCAGAATAAGGTGCTACCATTTTTATTTGGACTAATAATTGATATTATAAGACAAGCTTTCAAGAGTTCTCCACGCTTTCTCAGGTCAGCAATACAGATTTACAGAGATTCAGTTTAACACAGATGCAAAAAAAAAAAAAAAAGTGAACAAGATGACAGTCTAAGGCAGATGAATAGGAAAGGAATGGCAGAGAGAAAAGTAAATAAAAAGATAGGGCAATAAATGGATGAAAGGGTTGGTGAGATGTATTGCCCTGTGCGTTTATTTAATATTCTCTCTGCCATTCCTTTTCTATGCCTCTACTTTAGATGATCTTGTTTTGATTTTTTACATCTGTGTTCAACTCATGGAAAATTTTGTAAATCAGAACTGCTTGATCTGAGGAAGAGACGAGCTCTCAAAACCTTGTCTTGTGATATCTTTTGTTAGTCCAACTAAAAACGGTATCACATTATACTGAAGTACGCACTTTCTCTGCACTTTCCCAACTGGAATAACATGGCTATTTCCACTTAACATAACTCATAAAATACTTTAGACAGTCGCAGAGTTTTTACACTTCCCTAACTTGACATATATTTGTTCTATATCTACCATATCAGTGCACTAGTAAAATAAGATAGTTATACTCTTGGTTATGATGCACAGCAATTGCTATATGGGTGGACTCAGATTTTAACTATGTTCTTCTCACCCAAAATCTAATTACTCATCCTTATGCCTAACTGCAAAGAGATTTTGATCATGATCGAGTATTGTAGTGACAGTGACAATTCTACCTTATATATGTAACCCCCCTGTTGGGATTACAATTCTGAACATTTTCATTACAAGACAGAGAGCCCTCGCGCTTTTATGTCTTTGCTAGGCATCAAAATAGATACTGGGGACAGGGTATAGGATCCTTGGGAAAAAGCGTGGCATGCTGCGGGTTATAATGACATCAGATCCGAGGGTAAAGAATTAAGAGTTTATGATGCTCCAGTCTGGTGGGCCTTTTGGTGGTCAAGGTGCAGATTTGAGGGAACAGGCTTTCTATATACAGCTAGTCATGGCATATGATGGTGTTAGCGTATCGAATAATCAACTGAAATAAGACTGTGTGGATGATGGATACCTGCACATTTTCCATCAAAGGCGTTGTTAGCAGGGTTTTACTGGCAGAGCACAGTGTGTGCGGAACAATAGCAGGGGGGGTGGTTTGATCTTCCCTCTCCCCGTTCTTTTTATCTGACAGTATGGTTCATTTGGAAATGGCTGAGGGTAGTGGCCATCGACATAACGGACATCGAAACCGGTTCAGGTGTATGTTAACTTTTATTTCTTTCATTCTAGTATGGAGTGGAGAGGTATTATGTCGGTTTGTATAGCCTTCTTGGGTCAGTCTCAGGAGAGTGTATACAGTGTTTGGCTCGAATACCAAAAGGAGCAGGTTGGCCAAGTAAGTTTGGTGTCGGATACAAAGGTTGACAGACTTGGTAAGACAACAGAGGTTTCATTGTTATACAGATGGGGTGAGCATACATACGTGATGGGTTTGGCGTGATGACGGGACAAATACATTTCGCATCAGAGCAAAATTGGAGGCAGTAAGCCCCTAGTTGTAGGCAGATTTGGATCGTGGGGATTTACTTGTCTTCTGGGGCCAGTCGCCTGGCGAAGGAGCAACTTTTACAGCTTTCGATTTGGATTTCACCCGGACTAGACTTGTATTACGTGTTTGGTAGTAGAGGTTGCATTGGATGCAGGTTTTGCCTGATTTATTAAGACAGCAATGGTTACACTGCCGCCCAAATCTTTTGGTAATACATGCTGGGGCAACGTCTTGAGTTTATAAGCGCTCAGTGGATCTTGTGCGGGAAATGAAAATTTATTCGGCAAGTATATTGATGGCGTTAAACAATTATTTTAATTTGGTCTGAAATTATGCCACTGTTGTGTTGTATTGGGGCTAGGGACTCAGAGGCAATTGGGATTTGCAGGTGCAGGATTAACAAGGCCATGGGTAAATTTATAAAAGGTTTGGGGGACCATTCTTTAAAGCACACAGAATTACAAGAGGCCATACCTGGTTTGTGTGGGTTTAATAATACACCTTTCAAATATTGGGTACAATATATTTAATATTGGGTTTGTAAGAAGGTGTTGAGGTAGCTGGCACCATGGGGGGGGGGGGCAAGGACAATTTAGATTGTAAATGTCCTTGGCCGTGGCGGGGTTTTGGTGCCTGCCAGGCATGGAGAGCCCAGGAGGTATATGGATACTGGGTGTAATGGCGCCCTCATTGTGGCGAGTGGAAATATTAAGCATGTCCTTTTAAGGGCAGCAGTGGGAGTCACGAGCTACAGCAATGCCGTTGGGCTCTATACTATGGCAGGCTGCCTGGCAGGGGTTAAGGAAGAGTTTTGGTACAAACTCTGGTTTCAAATCAAATAAAGCTTGATGTGGCCTTGTTTATCCGCAAATGATGTGTTTGTCGTTCTCTGGTGGGGAGAAAATGGGCCTTTAGCTCGCTTAGGGCCCACTCTGTCATCCAGGGTGGAAGTAGGTTAAAGGGTTCTGTACACTCCCATGTAACTATGGTGACTGGTGATGTCACCATTAACTATAAATATTGGGGGTGGGGGCATAAGGCTTTAGACCCCAGGAGGATCCTAAGTAACATCATGAAGGAAGAGATGGGGGTGTCACTGTGTTCATGTTCTATGTGTAACCTGTTTTAAGTGAATCATCTTTTGTTATTTTACTATACATGGGGAAGTGCCTTTTTTAGTATTAGGGCCATTATGAGGACAGACCTACAGTACTCAGGTAAATCCCTCCAAGGACCAAAGTTAACTAATGCCAGTAACATGTTTAAGGTGTTATAGCTGGGTGATTTGACATTTTAGCACAGTTTGACACCTATAAAAGTATTATTATTCTTTTTAAGTTTTTATTCCATCTAGCGACTCCTTTTTGTCTGTTACTATTTCAGCAACTGCTTGCAGAGCCAGAGCCATCATCTCTTCCTTCCCTATCTTTGGGTGGGATCAAGGCAGAGCAAATGCTGAACTTGGTTGCTGTTTCTTAATACACAGTTAATTGAATTACATAATTGATCACAACATCTCTGACCATCCGTTACATTAAACTCAGAAAACAACATAACATCACAGAGGACAAGAGACACAAAACACTTCACTTATTCCCGAATTGATTTCTTGAAGCACAGACAAGATTTCCTAATAGTTTTAACTCTTTATGCCACTTAAGAATAATGAATAAAAAATTAGCATTTAGAAATTTAGTGTCTCCAAAACAAATTGGGGGTTCTACAGCGGTCCAGGACATAAGGCCGGCAGGACATTTTGCCGCAGTCCCGCACCCGACTGCCCGCTCCAACAAGCCAAGTATGTTTACATGCCTTCTTTCTATCCCCTTTGTATCTAAAGCCCTCTCCCGCCTTAATCCTTTTTTGCTGACTGCCCACACCTCTGGAATGCCCTCCCCCTCAATACCCGACTAGCACCCTCTCTATCCACCTTAAGACACACTTGTTTAAAGAAGCATGTGACTAGCACTGTGGATAATACTGGACACATGATACATAAAGCTTGACCCCCTGCAGACACACTTACCAGAACTCCCTCCTACTGTCTCTGTGCGTTCTCCCTACCTACCAATTAGACTGTAAGCTCCTCGGAGCAGGGACTCCTCTTCCTTAATGTTACATTTATGTCTCAAGCACTTATTCCCATTACCTGTTATTTATATTATCTGTTATTTATTTGATTACCCCGTGTATTACTGCTGTGAAGCGCAATGTACATTAATGGCGCTATATAAATAAAGACATACAATACAATGTCCTGCGCGAGACTGCTATACTGCCTAGACCGGCTGCTCCGACGTGCCATCTTTAAATGTCCAGGCAGTGTCGTGTCCCACACGAGACATTTTAAACATGCACTTATCACACTTGGTTTGTTGGGTCGGGATCGCAGAAAAATTACCAGCGGCGAAATGTCCCGGCGGCGAAATGCCAGCAGCGTTTTGGTTACAGCCAAACATCCCATTCCGTTCTAAAGTAACCTGAAATAGACTGTAAATAACAAAATGCAACATTTCCTTCACATAGACCAATTTTACATTTGGCATATCAATGTATATAAGGTTAGCATATTATTTAACTCGGGGAAGAAATTCCATAGCAAGAAAACAAAGAGTTAACATAATACAAAGAAAATTAACATTACAAATGTGCTGCAAAGGGCTGGTGGGAATTTGACAGTCACAAAACCAACAACATGTTTGTGCACATTCTTATAACCAGTGTACTACCTGGTTTAAAAACCCACACATATATATTCATAGATATCCTATATATCTGATATCTATGATATATATACATCTATATATATTCTATATATATATCTATATAATATTGATACATTGCTCGCTTTGCTTGAAAAACCATTCCTGAATAGACGTACAATTAGTGCATATCACAAAATATGAATTTCTCAATAATTCATCTTTATTTGCAACACATTCTAATATTTCTTGACTCCCGTAGCTTAATAAAAAAAAAATAGTGTAGTGTATCTCCGAGCTTAAAGAATTCCCACCCCCCCCTTTCGAGCTAATGAAGGGGAGGGGGAGGCGGGAGGGGAAGGCGGGAGGGGGAGGGGAGGGCGTGGAGGGAGGGGGGAGGTTGGTAGAGCCGTAGAGGGTTTATTCGTGGCTGGTGGGACTTTAATTATGCGTCTAGTTCTGTTCTTCTGTGCTTGCTTGTATTGTTCTTCGTTGATCTGCTTTCTTTCTTTCCCTGTTTGGGCGTATTCAGGGTTGCAGTGTGGTGTGTTTGGGCTTTTTTTTTGGGAGGAATAGTCCTGCCCAACTTCGCTTCCCCCCAGACGATCATTCATCCTCTCTTCGAAAAATGAAGTAAAAAAAAAAAGAGAAGAGCACAAGGACGCACAATAGTGCATTACATTTTTACTAAAAGGCTTACAACAAGATAACAATATTGACGTTACAATAAAGAAAAGTTTTAATTTGCATTTTTTAAGGGCAATATTTGTACCTTGTTTTAAACCTTTTAGTAAAGCTTTCATACGCTATTGTGCCTCATTGCGCTCTTATCTCTTTCTTGCATAGGTAAAGAGCTACCTGTGCTTAAAACAGCAGTCTGATTGCAAATAAGGAAGCAGCACGTGGAGTGACTGAAATAGAGCCTATTATTCCCTCTTTTTGGTTCACTAGAGGAACTTTGGGACTTTCCTCTCTTTCTTTCAAATGTACTGTATATTAATGTGCTATGTTTTGTATTGTCGTTCATAACTGAGGGATCACTTTGAATAGTGATAGGCATTTATCAGGCATTTATCACTTTAAAATCACTATTTTTGGAGAGTAGTATTATTAAATTGCACGTACTGTATATCAACTTCCACATTTATTTAGCACATTTGTACTTTGGCAGTCATGTTTATTTATGATGTGTGTGTGTGTCTTTATATATATATGACACACACCAAAAAGGGACAGTGCGGGCGCCATAGTGTAAATAGTAAAGGTTTAATATACACGAGCTAAAAAATATTCACTCACAACAATGAGGTACTGTAGGACGTGCGCATCGGATAGAGCTCCAGTAACCCGTTTTTCATCTGTTGGTATGGAGCTGTTGTCTCGTGGCTGCAATCAGACTATTTTTTCATACAACACCGCCACCAACCCGCGCTGGGGCACCTCCTGATGTCAAATCCACCGACGGTCCCCCCGGTCTGAAACGTACAACCGTTTACTCATGTTCCGCAGCACACAGCTCCCCCCAATCGACAAGGCAAGGTACAGACAGCTAAAAGGCTCCTGGTGCTTTCCCATTGGGATGAATATTTTTTAGCTTGTGTATATTAAACGCTTTACTATTTACACACTATGGAGCCTCGCGCTGTCCCTTTTTGTTTTGTAGAAATTTTGAGGAGGTGGTTGTGCCTGTGGATAGCTTGTTCGCGGGTGTTCCAGTTTTTATTTTTTACTTCAGGTGTTTTTTATTTTATATTTACATATTATTTCAATTAGCTTTCCCCTCCTCCTCACATTTTTCTTGTGTTTTTACCCATTCCCCTCCCTGGTTTCCTTCGCATCCTGCACAAACACATATCCCCGTCCTCTTTCCTTGTCTATATGTTTTTTTGTTTTTTTTTTTTTTTTTTTTTTTAATTATCTCCCAGGGGGGACGCCTACCCCTGCAAGCGGAGAAGGGGGGTCAGACCTTTTAGACCCCACAGTGGGGGAGTGGGACTCCTTTCCTCTTTTCTCTGGGTTATCGGTTCTTTACCTCATTTTTTTGTGTTCTCTCTCTCGCGTGCTCCTCATCTCTCTCTCTCTCTATATACTCTCTATATCTACAACGCCCCCCCTGCTGCTGCGCTAGGTCTCTGTAAGTCCCCCTCCCCGCCCCAAAGCCTGTGACAATTACACATAGTTTTTATCCTATAGGATACACTCGTTCCTGAAACACTATTACTAATACTAATTACTACGACTTACTACTCCAGGGCCACAAAAAAAAGTACTCAGGCCACCCTGAATTCGTCTAATCGGAACCCAGCCGTCCACGCACCCCACCCTTTTTCTTTCGACCCCCCGGGGCGTTGGTGACCGCTTTTGGAACAGAAAAAAAGCGGGAGGCGGTTGAGTGGGTTCTACGCTTTGCCACGAGATCGGTTACAGCTGTATGTTTTGCTCCGTTCCGTTCCCCCCCCCTCCCCCCCCTTTTTTCCTTCCTTCTATCACATTGTCTTTACAACGTCTAGTGGGTGTCGCTTCCATTCCTCAGGAAAAAACAACCACAAAACCTTCCTCTAGATCTTAGATTCTGTCGAACTAAAAGAAGACAGCGCGGCTTTGCTCCCATCGCACAATACTGTCTTTTTTTTTTTTTATCACTTTCATTTTTCATTAGGTGCAAACACGACAGTACATCCCCTGTTCACGCCAACCATTGGCTTCCAGCGATTCATATCAATACAACAGCGATTCAATTCATCCTTCACACCTTATATTTTATTTTTCCCGTTTTTCTTCCTCCATTCCAATCAACAAATAAAAACACATGAACGTGAACAAGAATTACATACCTTACAGATACAACGGAATAACGCAAGGGGATAGAGATGATACGTCCCACTTTTCCTCCCTTCCTTTTCTTTTGTTCTTTTTCTCTCCTTTAAGTACGCTCCTCCTCCGGCGGCTTTTTTTTCTGTCTGTGCTTGTATAGACTTCCCTGATTAGGGCCGGGATAGGGGCCGGGGACCTCATCTCTTTGTGTGGCTTTATGCTTTTATTCTTCTGCTGGCCTTTCCCTTCCCTCACTAGAAAATTGGGGTATGCTTTGGGCTAAGTCCTAACCCCTTTTAGGTCACTACTATATTATCCCAGGGCCTAATCGTCTCGAGGATCCATTTCATTTCGTCGTTCGCAACCGGAGCAAACGCTTT
This sequence comes from Ascaphus truei, assembly GCA_036426205.1. NCBI lineage: Eukaryota > Metazoa > Chordata > Amphibia > Anura > Ascaphidae > Ascaphus > Ascaphus truei. The sequence goes on along the minus strand of WSYH01000117.1, from coordinate 307,814 downwards.
TCTAATTATCATTGCAATAGTTTGTAAGATCGACCCCCGAAGGATGGTCTTTTGTGTCAACCAAGGTGGACCAAACCTTTAGAAACAACTTTTGCCGGTGTCAGTGACGCACTGTCAACTGGTCACATCCGGCAGAAGAACAACCAAATTCTTTTCATTATTCTATTTGGTATAATGGGTGGAATTACTCTCCGGTTCAATCGGTTGCTTCTCCACAATTTGCGATCTCACAATCTCCCATACGTGCAGAGTCGTTAAGGGTGCATTATCTGTTGTGGTTTCGTTCGAGAACCCCTGATCCCCCGGGCCTAACAGGAACAGCATCGAGTAGCAATGGGGACTCGATCTCTCGGTAGCCGCTGCAGCCCACTCTTTTGACCTCCTCCCCCAAATCGTGGGGCCACCTTTTGATTCACCACCAGCTATGTGGAGCATGGTCTGCTTGTCTGTTCCTTCCACATGATTGGTGGCAGAGCGGGAGAATAGCCTCTGACAACATTTCGAGAGTGTGTTTTGGGGTATATTACCAAAGATCAGGACCCACTTTTATAGCTCGTTCTCTCTTAGTGTGGGTCAGATGTAGCTCCCTTCGCTGCTGCCTGTAGGATACCTCTCCCATCGTGTCCTCTAGTGGGTTCCCCTACGTCAGCTTCCCATTGGCTCATTGTAATTAAGGTCTAGGCGCGTCGGCGTCTCCGACAGATCACCTCCCTGTTACATTCGAGAGTTAGTCCACCCGTGCGTCCGTGAATTGTCTGGCGCACATCTGCTTCAAAATTGTTTTTTTTTTTCTCTTGCCGGATGGGTCTGTTTATAAAAGGCCCTGATCTGTAAGTATCTAAACAATTCGGTATTCGGAATGTTTTTTCTGTTTTGTTTTTCCTCTTTTACATGAGCAAGAGTTAATTACATCCCGCTCCGTTCAATCCTTAATCATTTAATCGGAATACCTGCAATAGAATCCCTTTGTGAACTGAGCGCTGTCCAGGCCTGGAGTGAAATCGGGGTTGCCCCATATGGGGGTCATCAATGCCTGCTGTGTGTGGAAAACAATCTAATTTAGTGGCCTCCCATAGTTTTCAGGGAATTTCTCATGGCCTGCAGTGGTGTTTTGACATCCGTAAAGGCTACTCTCTTGGGTAGCCATATCAGGTTCTTCAGATCCACCTGGTACCGCCGGGGGCGCAGCCCCCACTACTTACTGCTCTCCTGCCACCAGACCCATCTCCTAAGGTTCGGGTCCCTGTGTGCCCCTGCAGAATCTATCTGTTATTGAGCTGCTCGTAGTAAGCGAACAGCACGGCACGCCCAGCCCCCCTCTTGAGGTCGTCCTCCTCAGATATCTTTCTTAATTCTTCTGGGGTCTTTTTTTGTCCAAATGATTTTGTTATCCGCGGACTGTAAAGAGAGGATCTCTTCTATTGGGCAGTGGGGAACGGAGAGATCTGAAACGTATAGCACTCGTGGGAGAAGATTCATTTTTTTTACTACGCTTTGTAATCCTGGGCCTATCCACACGAATCTATATTCTGCCCAGTACGCCGTAGGTTCCTCCTTTATGCTTTAAAAAACAACTTGGGTAATTTTGCCTTATATAGGTTTTTATAATCTTGGTGAGGTTACACCCTAAATAGTAATTGTCAGAGGCGTGCCATTAAAATAAATTGATCCCATATTTTTATTAGTTGTTTCGGTGATTTAGGCAGTTTAGATTGAGGCTTCTGATTTGGCCTGATTAATTTTGAAACCCCGAAAATTTGATGAATCTCCCCAAGATTGAGAAACCATTGGGCAGAGAGGTCCAAGTGGCTTTGATAATTGTCAGGGAATCACATCATCTCGTATACATGGCACTATGTGACTACGCTCTTTGAAATGTTATAGCCCTTGACATCCGGGCTGTTCCACTATGTGCCCCAAGGGTTCTATACATAGGGCGAACAGCAAAGTGGACAACGGGCATCCCTGCGCTCGTGTCCACATGAATCTGGAGAAAGCTCTGAAGGATCCTGTGCCCACCTAGCTGCTGTGCGCCCTCGTACAGTGCCCATAATGGGCCCCCAATACTTCCTCCGAAGCCAACGCCCCCAGCGTCTCTTTCAGGTAAGGCCATCAATCCGTCACACACGCTTTTTTCGGCGTCCAGACTGAGCACCATCGAAAGGATATATTTTGCTTTTGGGGCCAGATATCGTGACGTCAATTTATTCTTCTGGTGTTGTCTGGCCGCCTGTCTCCCTAATGACCCCACCTGATCTGGATGTATCAGCTTGCAAGGACGATACCCACCTCTATTGGCTATGATTTTGAGAAAATTTTAATTCTGTATTGGATGGAAGAGGAAAGAGAATGGGGGGGTTGGGAAGAGTAGGGGGACAGGAGACAGAAGATAAAAAGGGGGGACGGGACTACGTTATGAGGGGGGGGGAAGGGGGGAGAGAGAAGATGTGAGGGGGAGAGGGGAAAGATAAGAACGAGGGGGAAAGGGGCTCAACGATTAGGAAAGGATTAGGAAATTGGGAGTGGGGGTCTAGAGTAAATTTACGGGTGGGTAAGGGGAGAGAGAGGGAGGTGGTTACAACAAGTTGATGCAATAGATGGCTGGGGGCAGGGGTCGACGGCGAGAGAGGGTGGGTGATACCGCGATGGGCCGGTAGCTCTTCCAAATACGCTTCTGCCGGGTCCCTTTCAGCTTATAGATTCCCTGAAAGGGACGCCATGGAGCCTCTGCGCCTGGAGGAGGCTCCTTGTAGTACGAATGAACAGAGTTTCAATAGGTGTGGGGCAGAAGTTTTAAGTCTTTTTTTGTAATAGGGTTGGAGTACCATCTGGGCCGTGCCTTGGCTGGCTTAAGAGACTTTACGACATCCGTCAACCACTCTTCTAAGAGAAGTCTTTATTTCCTGTAGTGCCTCTCTTTCCCACTTCTTTTCCACTCGACCCAATTTGGGCAAAATTTTGCCTCTTTCAGAAATTCTCCTCATCGTAGATTTTTATTTGTTTTTTGATTGTGGAACCTTACCGGCCTACACCCCCATCGTACAACAAGGCGGGCTCGTAGTAGTGCTTAAATTCCTCCACGATTCGCTTAGGATTAGAGTGAGTTTCCCCTCCCTGCGTGCGTATTGATTGTATCTGTTATATGGTTGTTTATATTCTAAGTCTAGTCGCTAGAAGCGTGTCTGGCTTGTTGTCGCTTTCTCGAAGAATCGGCGTTTCGTCCAGCTCATTTCTTTTTCAACTGGAGATGTCTCAGTTTTTAGAATTTAGTTGCTTTTTTTTTTGTATCCCTTGGTACTTCTATCTTTGGATCTGAGCCAAGATTGCCTGTTGCCTCGTTTTTTGAGGTTTTAAATGTTATTGCCTTTCAGGGGAAGCCATTTCCCAATTTCCCGTCCCCTGTCAGATCCTTGATCCTGGACCTATGCTGCTCTCTGGTCTCGTTTGTTCTCCGCGTCGGGGGGTCCTCTTTTTCGAGGTGGCGGGGGGGGCGATGTGATCTCAGCGGAATGGGTTGGTGGCCGGCGGGGGGGGGGTGGGGAGCGGGGGCGTCGAAAGGGGGGGACAAACTCGAGAGATGGGTTGGGTCGTGAGGGGGGGCGGGGAATTGGAGGGGGATGAGGGGGGCAGGTCTGCGTCTAGCAGCTAGGTCACATACGAACTCTCTTCCTCGGCAGGGTAAGCCTTGAATGGGCCTCTGTTCCCACATAGTGGCATGTTGAAACACTTCCCCGTTCTCTTCAAAATATTCTCCTCTGATTTTGTCTCCCCTGTGTTTTGTCTTTGTCCTCCTGTGCTCTGCAGTCCTAGTGTTGTTCTTCAATTTCTAAGTCAAAATTTTAGAGTAGGGATTTTTTAGAGCAGTAGTTGTTCATCTTTACTCACTCTGTCCGTCTCCATTTCGCTCCGTTCTAAGTCAAAAAATAGCTATCAAGTACGGGCAGGGTATCTCGCAACTTTAAGCTTCTCGGGCAAGAACACAAGCAACTGGAAAAGGAGAGGGTGGCAAGTGGGGGTGTTCAGACCCGGTTTAATTCGGGAGAAGGGAGGGGGGCGGGGGGGCGAGAGAACCCGCATTGGGGAGAACACTGCTCATCACGCAAGGTGGGGAGCGGAGCCGTAAACGCACTCTCCTCAACGTGTAAGGTCGTCTGAGCTTTGCCCATCTGGCTCGCCACGGCGCAGCTCTATAAGTGCATATGGTCCCTACCACTAAATGTTGTGTATGGATTTTGGTTATTATCACCGTGTTGGTAGTAACCCATTGGGACCGTCTGCTATACATGGAAGTAATCTAACATCCGGCTATATCGGTCATGGGGTGTGGAGTAAAAGTATAGTCCTCCTTGGCTGTGGGTGTTGCTCCTCCATATGTCTACTAGCTGACAGTCCCCCGGATCCGTGTGAGATTGTTAGTATGTCTCGTTTATTGGGGGCGGGTTTAGGGCCGTACATCTATCTAGCTTTGGGTTTAACGCCCTGTTCAGGTCTCCTGACATTTATTATTTGGCCCTTTGCTTCCCGGTAACGCCTAAAAAAGAGCAAAAAAATCTGCTGCTTGTCGCATGGGGCTACAGCGAGACTAATGTGAGAGCTTGACCTTGGATGGAAACACGAAGATAATGTATCTGCCCTCAACATCTATTCCTTCTTTTCTAACTCGAAACAGTAGGTTTTTGTGGAATACAATGGGCCCACACCTTTTTTTTTTTTTTTTCACTGAGCGAGGCTAGATATAGTGTGTAATTAAAATCTTTGTCTATATATTTGGGGTAGCTTTTTTTAGAGAAGTGGGTGTCTCTTGCAGAAGATGATGTCAGCTTTTGTCTCTTATTCTTAAGGAAAAGGCCTTACAGCTTTATCTATTAATCTACGTCTGATCCTGATTATCAGTCCCTTTACATATATGGAACAGGCAAATACATGATCTCTCTCTCCAATTCTCCTGTTGACACCCGATCACTGGTCGCGCTGGTGTCTGTCTTGCGGTAGCTGCTAACATCTGGCGCTGGGCTCCCCGCTCGTAGATCCTCCCCTTTTCGGGCTGGTAGGCTGTGTCTTCCGCTTGTTGGTGACCTCATCGCTGAAGGGGAGGTGGGGGGAGGAGGAGGGTAAGCACACAAGAGGGTAGTACAGAAATAGACATAACAGAAAAAACCCCCGTGTAAATGAACATATTATAAACAGCATGGGCTCCTTATCAAGACTTCCCTGTCCTGAATAGGTCCAGCGCCTTCGGGGAGTGTGCCCCATTCCCGTTAGGGCCTTTACCCTCACTCCTCCCTGCCCCAAAGGACTTTGACAGATTTCTGGGAGACCCTCCTCCCAGATCTCGTCCATCGGGCACATGCCGACCTCGGGGTATAGAGCTCCCTCTTACCTCAGCCCGCTCTTTTTTAGCTACCTTCTGAAGGTCTACCTAGCATTAACATTTAACTCTTGTGCATCTTTATGTACTGTTCAAATTCACTGCTCGTAGGACCTGTTTGTGTATAGGGTCTTATGTATATCTGGAGCTTAACCTATAACTTTACCTTATGGTGTGCCTTTTTCCCATCCCAAGCTTATTTTTGTAACCCCTTAGTGTTCTTTTTGCTTTATTTAAAGCTGTTTTCCTTTCCCTCCTTTGCCCCCTTTCCCCTTATCCCTTTGTCAGCAGTGTTGCGGAGCCTTATGTGGGCGGCACCTCTGGAGTGTCTATCTGCTGCTTAATGGGAGCCTCTCGCCTTCCCTCCCTCCTGTATCTTTGCTTGTGTGAGTGCTGTATTTTGTTATTGTTATTTCCTTCCTTTTTTGCCCATGTCCCCTGCCTCCGCCTCCTCCGAGGCCTTTTTCGGTGTCGCTCAGCCACGGTCCTGTCTTATCTCTGTCTCTCGTATGATGTCAGTGGCTGTGTCTTTAGGTGCCCTCTCCGCTCCTGCATGTGGGGGCTTTCGCGGTTGCGGTCGCTCACGGGCACTATGCCACCTCCAAGATGGGTGCCGTGGCTTCTCCCTCTGTTTGGTAATATCCATGCTTTCCGGTTTCTTCGGCGGCCATTTTGGGATCATTGGATGGTTCGAGGAGGATGTGCGTTCGGTTTCCCCTTCCGCGCGCCGGCCATTCCTCACTCTCGCTTCACGGTGGGGGTGCAAGAAGCTCAAACATGAACGGCCATCTTCCCTGCCCTCGTGGCGACGACAAAAACATGAGTCTCTTAAGTTCTTTTCGCTAAAACTTGGCTCTTTTTTGACCGGTAATAGCGAGAGGACTTGGTTTTAATCCAGGGGTTTGTTGGCAGTGGTCGCATGGGATCTGAGAGCACTGTGTGGGAGTGTGTTCGCTCCAAAACAGTCACAACTTGGCACGATTTGGTTTATAATAACGTTAAACTTGAAAAAACCCAAAACAACGTGTTTTAAGTGTCCAACAAATGTGTTTTATTGCGATCATCATTTTGTTCGCTTTGGTTTGGTGTGATGGTCTGGTGTTCCGGTAATTCGGTTCCTGGGCCGGTTCTCTCCTCCACCGTTTCCAGCGGGGGGCTGTTGCAGGCCAAGTGCTTTTAGAAACCCTGGGCCTCTCGATGTCTTTTAGCTAAGGGACCCCGTTTTTCGTGACTTGGAGTCCGAACGGGAAAGTCCAGCGATATCGTGTGTTTTTGATTCTCGGAGCACTTTGGTTACAAGGGAACAGGGAGCGAGCCTCGCCAGGTAAGAGGGGTAGATCCTGAAAGATTTGTAGCTTATTGGCCTCAAATTCAACCACCGGCGATGCTCTGTTACCGCAGTACTACTGCTTCCCGGGTGTGGTGTAATAGTGCAGGCCGAGAATGATATCTCTCGCTGCTCGTTCTGTGTCGGACGTGACCGTAGGGCCCGGTGACAGCGGTCCATCAGAAGTTTTCTTTTGGGCTGTCTGGCATGAGGGACTCCAGCCATCTTTGGTTAAAGGCCTCACAGTCTCCTATCTCTTCTGAGACCCACCGCGGATCCTAATGTTTTTGTTCCTTCTATCGCGGTTTTTCGTTCGTTCTTCTTTGAGGTCATCTATTTGTTTTTGCAAGCCGTCCGCCGTTTTTTTATCTGTTTTCTTCCTCCTGCTGTTGATCGTAAGATCCACCTTGGTTTCCAAGTCATCTGTGCGCGTCCCCAGTTTGGTAAGCTCACGCTTGACCTCTTTAATATCTGCTTGAGCAGTTTTTCAGATCAATATATAATCGTGTCGAAGTCACAACGTCTGATTGGGAGTTGGGATTGACCGTTGGTTGTTCCTCATCATCCCCTTCCATTTCAGTATCTGTGTCGGCCATTTCTCTGATTGGGGGCACTTTCCGCTGCTCCTCCGAAATATTCCTTACATCAGCTATTTTGTTTTTTTTTGCCCTCCTGTTTTTGGGCCATCCTGGGGTGTTATAGTGCTCGGATATAGTTTGAAGACCCGGTTTTATTTTTTGGGTAGTTTAAATCGTTAGCTTTTGATCGCGCGGGACGGAGCTAGTCTTTTATGCCTCCATACTCCGATCCTTCGCGCATGCGCCTCACAATACTGTATTTTAATAATAAAAATGTGCGTGCAGATAGATCATGGACATTTACATAGTGCAAGATAAAATAAGACAGTGATATAAAGTCTTTAAAGTCACCCGATGGAGCCTCCGTAGATGAATAACGTGTGTGATGTCCAGCACACTCCTGCCGTGGATACCAGGAGGGTGCGCGCGCACCCAGTCTCCCCCTGGCTGTAAATCCTGCGAGAGTGTGTGACCACCAATACCACAGGATGCTGACACGGCAGTCAGACTTCCTGCATCGATGTTTCAAACGTGTAGAAACGGACCGGTTCCAAAGCGAGCGAATGACTAAAATACTCAGAATGAGAGTTATATAATATAAAAGTCCAATGCTAGCTCCTTCCCTACGCATTTTGTCGCGATATGCGACTTCCTCAGGGGTTCGCACTATGTAAGTGTCCGTGATCTATCTGTACGCACATTTTTAATTATAAAATTGATTATGCCTAGCCACGCTGTCTCTTTTCGTTATATATATATATATATATATATATAGTATATATTAATATCAACTGTAAATATTCCTGTATATTCATTTGCATGTCTTAGACAGGTCTGCAACCCTGTCTAAGACATGCAAATGAATATACAGGAATATTTACAGTTGCTTTATGCTTTACTGTGGAGGGTTTTAGTCACTTTTTTTACCCACCATAACCTATATATATATATCAAAAATCTACTCGGCGAACCAAAAAATACTACTCGCCACCTAGTCCCGCCCCCAACCCGCTTTAAAATAAAATATATAAATAAAATAAATGTAATAAATTCCTAGTAAGAACTACATGGGTGATTAGGTGGGGTGGGGGGGGTGGATTGGGTGGGGTGGGGGGGGATTGGGTGGGGGGGTGGGGTGGTGATTGGGTGGGGTGACTTACTGGGTGATTGGGTGGGGGGTGACGGGGTTATTGGATGGGGGTTGACGGGGTGATTGGGTGGGGGGGACAGACTGGGTGATTGGGTGGGGTGATTGGGTGGGGGGGTTGGGTGATTTGGTGGGGTGACTGGGTGGTGGGATGACTGGGTGGTGAAGGGGTGGGGTGATTGGGTGGGGAGAGGTGATTGGGTATGGGGGTGACTGATGGGGTGGGGGGGGACTGACGTGATTGGGTGGTGGACTGGGTTAGGTGACACTTTTGGTGTCCTAAACACACACACACACACTCTCCCATGCACACACACTGTCTCACAAGGAAGAGAGGAAAGACCGCGTGTCCGAGCACCAGCACGACTGCCCCGCTCGCCCCCCCCATCTCCTGCCCCGCGTGGGCAGCCACGGGGACCGGGGGGGAAGCGGAGACCAGGGGGCTAAGGGGGGATCACCCCTGCTACCATCTACCGCCCCGCTGGCAGCCGGAGAGAAGGGGGGGACCGGGGAGAGAAGGGGGGAACACCCTCGCTACCACGACCCACCCCGGCCGGGCAGTCAGCACGGGGACCAGGGGCCCGCGTGAGCAGCAGCAGCAGCACTCCCATTACTTACCCCTGCAGAGAAGGAAGGGCTCTATTCCGTGTCACGCCCTATTGGCCAATCAGCTAGGGTGATTTATTTTTTTATTTTTTTGCAGAGCAGGGGATTTTTTTTTTAGAGCACGGGAAAAGTAATTGGCCATCGGCCAATTTCCGTTCGCACCTGGCGTTTGGGTGACCGGGTTTGTCGAGCAATATATATATATATATATATATATATATATATATATATATATATATATATAATTTATTTATTTATTTTTTGCACTGTACACAGTATATACATTTATACAGTATTTTTTTCACCTAAGTTAGTGGACATAGATCACATATTAATAAATTAGGTAGCACTGAAAATCAATTTCTTCAGAAAATATGCAGAATTGGATGTTTACAAATAGACCAAATGGTACAAACAAAGTACAGGTCCTTCACTGGTTCGGGGACTCCCAAGCTTGCCTCCTCCATCTCTACCCTCTCCTGTCGGGCGGAATTTGAATCCCGGAGCCGACAGGCGGGAGAGGAGGGAGCGCGCTCTCCCCTTCCCACCCTCCCGAAGGCGCAGGGCCCAGGGCAGATGCCTTGCCCTAAGATCGGGCCTGCAGTCCAGAGCTCACTTCCTGATTTCTAGCCATGAACAGTTGTGTGGTGTTTTCTGTTGCCATGATAGCTGCCATGATAGCCCCACCCCCCCACCACCTGGGACTTCAACTAGCCCGTGCCATGCCAATGAGCTTGGCAGCTGTTACGTGGAGGGTGTATTTATTTGCAGGCTTAGGAGGAATGGTGGTGGTCTTTTTTTTTTTTTTTAGAAAGGGAAATGAGGATTCACGGCATCTGAAAGGTACGCACTGGTATCCTTCATGTTGCGTAAGCAGCATGAGGGATGCTCAGGAGAAACCATGGGGAAAATAGCTGGTAGGCATCAGATTCTTTTTGAGATTACATGAAAAAGGAGGACATTACCGGAAGTTTTTTAATTAAAATAATGTTGACCGGTTGGAGGAGAAGTTCCCGGGAGAAGTGATAATAGGCGACCAATTAAAGTGTAATTATTATTGGATATCATAAGGGCAGCAATGGTGGTGTGTTTGTCGGAGATTGAGGCTGTACTATTTGGGACGGTATTTTGTATTCCATATTTGGGGGCATTTTGAGTTGGGGAGTTGGGCTAAGACTCTGGAGGGGGCTTGCAGCATGAGGATGCAGTTGTAGGAGGAGATTCAGTGAAGATATTTTTAAGAAATTAAAAAACTGATCAGAGAGGTAAGAATGTTTAGATTAATTTAAGGGTTTTAGGGTCAGGGTTGTTTTGTCCGGTGAGGGCAGTACTTCGGTATAATTCACGTCAGTGGCGGAACTACCATATGTGCAGCCTATTCTGCTGCACTAGGGCGAACCACCTTTAGGGGCCCATCCTCCATGTGCCAGACTGCTATTCCAGCACTTATTTTAGCAGCCGGACCAGTGTTCTGTCATTTGTAAAGGCTCACCTCACTTCACACTCCCCAGGACCTACCCATGGTTCGGGGCCTTACCCACATGGGGGGTGGTGGGGGCAGGTCTGTAATTTAGTATGTATATATGCCGTGTGGGAGGGGGGGGGGGGATCAGCCTGTGATTCCCAGGGCAGACAGACACTTCACTTGCCGCTCTGGTTGGTACCACAGCCAATGAAGCTCATAATAAGTGAGTGTATCGTCTCCACGGAACATATAGGTCAGATTATATATTAGGTTAGCTACTTGTGACCTCTTCCCCTTCCCATGATTTTATCAGGGTTTCCAATAGGGAAGGATCTGTATTTTGAGCGCTATACAGGTCTAGACTACCTACTAATTGTCTATATGTCTACAAGTAGTTAAATTTTTATCTTTGTAGATAGGATTATTGCACAACAAAGGAGGGGAGGTCCCTGCTCAGCCTATGAAATACTAGCTAGAGGGGTGCTATCAGGAAGAGAAACAATATTTGCTATACACGAGAGAAAAAGAACACTGTTGATGCACACTCCTCTTCTTGATTATAACAACATAAATACATTTTAATTTTCATTGAAATAGAACAGACAATAAAAAAGCAAATGATTTAAAAACCTAAGCGCTAATATATCTAGTGACAAGACACTCTCTAATGAAAGTATATGCTTATAGTGTGCCCTGAGGTGACCAAATAATCACTCCCCTGGGTTTCCATTAAGGTAGTACTCTAACTGAAACTTAGGTGGTTTGTATGAAAAATTCAGCACATTAAATCTTTTGGCTTAATCTTTTATCACTCCTTTATGGTAGAAAATCGGTCACTAGGTCTTCCAAATCCTAATAACAGCTATAGCACATCAGGACTTATAGCCTAGCCCAGTGATGCTGAGTTGCAGGTGGTTAAGGGGTTAATCTTCCCTTCCCCACAGACATGCCTTTATCTCTGTTTCGGGTTTATAATGCTGGCTCAAGTAGTGAACCAACCACCCCCAAAGAATTTCTGCATCCGGTACGAAATGCACATCGGGATATGTCATCACATGGACTGCATCAGCGCGACTCAAATGGAGGTTTCAGCAAAAAGACCTAGTGACTTGACTCTCTGACAATACCAGCAAAAATCTCTATAAGCAAGCTAAACTAAGTTGTGGGCCCTTCAAGGCAACCACTAGTTGAGATAGAACGCTGCAACTAGAGGCTGGGGCTCTGATAAGACCTCGAGGGGTCTGAAAGGTATTAATGTTCTGTGCTCTCCTATAACAACTTAGGCTGCAGACATGATACCGAACACCGTGCTGACCCGTGCGGACGCTGGGCACTCACCTTCGTGATCCTCAATGAGGATGGCTTTAGATGCTGCTCGAGTGTGCGTAAGTGTGCTGAATGAGAGGAGACAGATGAAACTGTTTTTGAGTATGCTGGGGCGGTCACATGGTCGGTTAACAACCAATCAGTGTCAAGAAGGCAAATTCAAAGTGGTAAGTGTCTTTTTTCGCATTTATTTTAATGTTTCCACAGTCAAGTTGTGCTATTGACTATCAACTATCTACAGTATCAACTAGGGATCCATCACTCATAGTACAACTGATTTCTGAGGTCTACATGAGAGTCCTTAAGGAATCAGTGGTCTAGAGCTTATCATGACAGAAATGTTCGTGATAAGCTCTGGAAATACTGAGCGCAGATATGGTGCATAACAAGTTAGTTTGAATTTTTTATTTGTTTTTTTTTTAATGTATGTTTTTTTTTTATCCCTCTATAGCGTATTTATTGCATTAATGTATTTTTATTACCCCCATATAGCATTGTTATTTCATTGCATTAATGTATTTTTATTACCCCATATAGCATAGTTATTTCATTGCAATAATGTATTTTTATTACCCCCATATAGCATAGTTATTTAATTGCAATAATGTATTTTTATTACCCCCATATAGCGTATTTATTACATTTAAAGGGAAAGGGCAGTGGGAACAGCGCTAATGCTACAAATAAAAATAGTAACACATGGGTGACTAACATAAAATAAAACACACTTTAAATATTAAAGTGGGGGCTGCCAAGAACAAAGGTTCACACAAACCAATATAGACAATAAAAACAAAAGAACCGGCGCCTCCAAAAAGAATTACAAATATAGCCTGACCAAATATGAAATCCAATATGGCTGAGTAGAAATCCAAAGTAGAATCTTCGATGAAGTCTCATGGAAAGACAAACAAACAAATAAGACAAACACAAAAAAGAAAAAAGAAAAAGATCATAGTGCAACTAAAAACAACTAAAACAAATAATCACTGATAAGATTAACAAGAGAATAATTACAAATGTAATGCAAATGAATTAAAATGAATATAAAAAACAACAAACACTTGATTGTTGGGCTAGAGACACTAATAATTTCAACTTCATCCGGTAGGGATAAAATTGAAACCCTACTTACAGCAAAGCTGCTAGGTATAAGCCCGTAGCACAATGTCCTGGACTGGAACCGGAGCCTGGTAGTTAGTTGGTATTACGCAGCCTCTAGAGATCCACGATGCCGGGGACTGCCGCTGCTAACACACTCACAGATGTTGATATTGAAGCATATCTGGTGCAGTATTCCTAGATTTTGCAAAGGCTTTTTATACTGTTGATCATGCTATCCTGCTTAACAAACTCCAGAGCTCTGGAATAGGGAAGCATGCTTTTCAGTGTTAAGCGTCTTTAGCGCTGTCTGGTCAATGCGGCTGACGCGCGGGAAACTCCGTGACAAACGGAGAACATCCCCAAATTTTTACGGGTATGTAGGAGGTTAAAAGGGGCCGTGGCTGTATGTGGAAACACCTTATGCCACGATTAAAATAAATATCAGAGTAACTCAGAAAAGCAGTTAATTGATGCTCATCAGTCTTGAAAGGGTTACTAAAGGATTTCTAAGGATTTGGGGCTCCACCAATCCACTGTTGGACAAATAGTAATACAATGTGGAAAGTTCAAGACCACAGTCACTCTACCAAGGAGCGGTCATCGTACCAAAATCTCTCCAAGAACAAACCGGCAAATCATCTAGAAGTCACAAAGAATCCCAGAGTAACTTCCATGGATCTGCAGGCCATTCTCGCCTTGGCTAATGAGAGTGTTCATGACTCAACTATCAGAAAAAGACCGAACAAGAATGGAGTTCATGGAAGGATAGCCAGGAGGAAACCACTGCTCTCTAAAAAGAACATTGTTGCTTGTCTGAAGTTCGCCAAAGAGCACATACATTTTTCCACAAGACTTCTGGAACAATGATCTCTGGACAGACGAATCAAAGGTAGAACATTTTAGCCTCAATGAAAAACATTATTTTTGGCAAAAACCGAACAGAAGTACCTCATCCCAATCTTCAAGCATGGTGGTGTGAGTGTGATTGTTTGCGGCTACTTTTCTGCCTCAGGACCTGAACGGCTTGTCATCTTTGACACAACCATGAATTCTGCATTGTATCAGAAGATTCTAGAGGAGAATATTAGGCCATTCGTCCATGAGCTGAAGCTGAAGCGAGAGTGGGTCATGCAGCAAGACAATGATCCTAAACATACTGTACAAGCAAATCTACAAAATAATGGCTGCAAAAGAAGTAATTTCACATTTTAGAATGACATACACTGGCGACACACTTTATTCGAGCTCGGCTAGTCCCACGAATTCGGGTATACCCGGGTGTATTGAGGTTTGTGACTGTTTTCTGCCCGAGTGCATTGAGGTATTTTCCAGGCAGGGATTGAAGCATTTTATTCCCGCTGGCTGCAATACTGCACAGTATATATATATATATATACTGCATTACAATTCATGAATTTATGCCATCTGGTAGACACGCGAAGCATTGCAGCCTATTAAATCCTAATCATTATCATTTAACAGATCAGCCGCCCGTCAGCCAGGCATGAACCCAGGCTGGGAAGGCAAACGCAACGGGGCTTGTCAGAGGTGAGGAGCGGCGCATTCCAGGTATCTGCCAGGTACATACTGGGTATTTGCTCGAATAAAGTGTGTCGGTGCAGTAGTCAAAGTCCGGACCTAAACCACATCAAAATGTTGTGGCAGGACCTGAAGTGAGCTGTCATGCAAAGAAGCCCACAAATATCACTTAGTTGAAGAAGTTCTGTAAGGAGGAATGGTCCAAAATTCCTCAAAATGTGAGAGACTGACCAGCAGTTACAGGAAATACTTAGTTTAAGTTATTGCTGCTCAATAGGTACGGAATCTAAAGGTTCACATACTTTTCACACATTCATATTGAATGTTGAATCATTTGTGGATAAAGAAATGTTGAAAAAGGATCATGTTTTTGTGTCATTTGTTTGATCAGGTAATCTTTATCTATTATAAGGACTTAAATTAAGATCTAATAACATTTTAGGTTTGAAATGGGCGGGAATGCATGGACAGGAGGGAGCGTGTGGGGAGAGCATAATGAGGAGTGTGCATGTGGGGGAGTGCATGGCCAGGAGGGAGCATGTGGGGAGAGCATTGCCAGGAGAGCATGACAAGGAGGGAGAGCATGATAAGGAGGGAGTGTAAGGGGAGAGCATGGCCAGGAGGGAGCATGTGAGGAGAGCTTATCGAGGAGGGAGCTTGTTGGGAGAGCATGGCCAGGAGGGAGTGTGTGGGGAGAGCATGGTCAGGAGGGAGTGTGTGGGGAGAGCATGGCCAGGAGGGAGCTTGTGGGGAGAGCATGGCCAGGAGGGAGCTTGTGGGGAGAGCATGGCCAGGAGGGAGCTTGTGGGGAGAGCATGGCCAGGAGGGAGCTGTTGGGGAGAGCATATTCAGTAGGGAGCTTGTGGGCAGAGAATTGCCTGGAGGGAGCGTGTGGGGAGAACATGACGAGGAGGGAGTGTAAGGGAAGAGCATGGCCAGGAGGGAGCTTGTGGGGAGAGAATTGCCAAGAGGGAGCGTGTGGGGAGAGCATGACGAGGAGGGAGTATAAGGGAAGAGCATGGCCAGGAGGGAGTGTGTGGGGAGAGCATGGCCAGGAGGGAGCTTGTGGGGAGAGCATGGCCAGGAGGGAGCTTGTGGGGAGAGCATGGCCAGGAGGGAGCTTGTGGGGAGAGCAATGGCCAGGAGGGAGCTTGTGGGGAGAGCATGGCCAGGAGGGAGCTTGTGGGGAGAGAATTGCCAGGAGGGAGCGTGTGGGGAGAGCATGACGAGGAGGGAGTGTAAGGGAAGAGCATGGCCAGGAGGGAGATTATGGGGGAGAGCATGGCAAGGAGGGACCATGTGGGGGAGAGCATGGTGAGAACGGAGCGTGTTGGGGAGAGCATGGTGAGTAGGGAATGTGTGGGGGAGATCATGGTCAGGAGGAGCATGTGGGGGGAGCATAGCAGGAGGGATCATGTGGGGGAGAGCATTGTGAGAAGGCAGCGTGTGGGGAGAGCAATGTGAGAAGGGAGCGTGTGGGGAGGGCATTGTGAGGAGGGAGCATGTGGGGAGAGCATGGTGAGGAGGGAGCGATCATTTGGGGAGAGCATGGTGAGGAGGGAGCATGTGGGGAGAGCATGGTGAGGAGGAAGCATATGAAAACAAAATAATGTTTGATGCACTGCACCATCTCTCAGTGTACAATTTCATACTATCAAATGTACGACATAGGTGAAGTGATAGATTATATACATGTGAGACTGGTGGCTACATGTTTTTATATCAATTCTTTGGCAACACAATAATGCAGATTAGCAGAGATGCAGTGTAAATTATTCCCATCCTCCACCTTGCACGAAAGACACGTGCACTTTGAATGCTGATTATGCCTTTAAAAAAAACCTGCTGTGACTGTTTTTTTAAAGAGGAAAACATTACCAGATGGCTATACTTTATAGGAAAGAAACTCACCAGTCCTTACTTTGGAACATCATACTGGCAAGATAATGTTATAATGTTAACAGGACTGCTTTCTTGTTGTATATTTTAATACCCTAGGGACAAATTAGTCTCTTGTACAACCACATGGGTTATAAACCTGGTGACACACATCGTTAGTTGTGATACTTACAAGTTCACTTACAAGATCCACAGAAATCACCATGAATGACTAAACAAGCAGGTTGGTCCTCTTATGGGGGAAAAAAAAGTTTGTTATACTGTACAGTGGCGGCCGCCTTTAACCTTCTGCGGCTGTTTCCCCGCAATTTTAAAAATCGCGCAAACGGAGAACATCCCCGCATTTTTACAGGGATGTTGGAGGTTAAAAGGGCCGCAGCAGTACATCTCTGGAACATCATGATCCTGGTGTATGGTTGATGCAGTCAAACACCAAAGAGCCACATGGTTCTCCGCATAGTATCGAAAAACGTGCAAAAGAATGCGTTACAGACTGCAATCTACGCATGTATCAGAATGTGTTCTATAAGTTCTATAAGTTTTACATGCAAGTCTTCCATTCTGTACATTTTTAAGGTTATATTAATGTCCTAAACAGAAAGTGAATCCCTGCGCTTCTCCCTTTGGGATAGCAATCAATGGGGAATATAAATATATGTATGGTGTAAATACCTATAAGAAAAAAGGAGACTTTTAGTATACATCCTTTGATCAAATAATGCCAAGCCTGCTAACCACGTCAAGGTAAGTCTCATTAGCAGGTCCCTCCGCTAAATGCATACTAGTATTATGTGAAATAAGCCCAAAAGGGGTTAAAATATCAAAGCATATGCTTATATAACCCAGTGCAATTAAAAACTGGTATATACCAGTACAGATACTCACATGTAAGTGAAGTGAAATAAGGGGACCTTGCTAGGAGATTATATACCTAGAAGAGGAGGGGCTGGCCTGCCACAAACTGCTCCGATACGGATCCTACAGCACATGCGCAGACCACAGAACTCTGCACAAAGGGCTTTAGCCGATATGGCTGCACTATTCTGAATGTTCTCTCCATCTGGGCATCCTATATATTATAAACTTATAACTAGGAAATAGGGATCTTTATCCACATTTCCTTCTAGGGGCAGCATCAGTAAGCACAATAACAGTATTATGCTGGACATCCGATACAGAACCCACTGCGCATGCGCAGAGCACTAAACTTTGTACTAAATGTATTAGAACATGGCTTCACTGTATCATATATTACAAGCTGACACACAAATGCCTATATAGACAACCTGCATCTCCTTATGCCAAACTACACTGTCTGAAAACTATTAAAAACTGACGA
Source organism: Ascaphus truei (assembly GCA_036426205.1). Taxonomy (NCBI): domain Eukaryota; kingdom Metazoa; phylum Chordata; class Amphibia; order Anura; family Ascaphidae; genus Ascaphus; species Ascaphus truei. The sequence continues at coordinate 290,116 of WSYH01000117.1, read as the reverse complement.
CTGTAATCTGGATAAGGGGATATCTAGGAGGTTACAGACCCAGCAGTTATCAATTCTAACAAGAGACAATTAAGTCCTCTACTTGAGGACTATATGATTTCAGATTTCTCCTACATTGAGCTATTTGCTTAAACTAGGAGATACAAACTGATTCAATATATCCTAGAGAGTACTAACCCTCCTATATATATGTATACTGTATATAAGCAGCAAAGATACGATTAGTATACAAAGGAGACATTATCTAGCTATTTGGTACTTATACACAGGACACAGGCCTTTTAGAATTTCTGGAGGCCTTAACCACTAGATATATATGGATTTCCATTTTTGAGGGATTCCTTCCATAGATATATCCTTTTCTTTCTATTAGGATTTATATCTATTTTTAACATTATATTATGTTTATTAATACAATTTATTTTTAACTGTTATATTCAGATGTACCTCTGACCAATTATACTATAATATTGGTCTGCAGTGCGCCACTATTAGGGACCTTTTGTGTGTATTTTGTCTCTACAACAAAGTACACTTATCCTCTATCTACCTTATCCACTCCCAGGCGGCACACAGTTACCCACACTGGGGTTCGAGCGAGGTCTCCTTTTATCTTTGAACATCCAAATATATCAGCAATGCAATGAGGAACAAAAAATTGTGAACTAGCGCTAAAGTGTAAAACACAATGTGATAGTATAATAATGACTTGTAATAAAGGTTGGCTGCCCGGTGATACTGCCAGTACTAACAGAATAACACAAAATAAAGAAAAACATGGCGCCAAATTGTCAGTGGAATGTCCTGAACTCCTCAAGGGATCCGCACACTTGCTCGACAGACCATGCAAAGAGAAAAACACAAACAGCCCCTGAGGAAGTAGAGTGACATCTACGAAACGCGTAGGGCTAGTGGCATTGCCACTGTTGGACTGGCTTTGGACGTTTATGGTCATTTGACATTGGAGCCCAGCTTTACCTTCAGCCTGCCAGCTGTCCTTTTAAGGCCACGGGTACTATCGCGCGCGGGCGCGCAGAGATTTCCCGTTTGCTCCGGAGGAGGAAGTGAGGCGTGTGTCTACACGCGGTGCAGAGCTGTGGACCCCGCACACCAGCCTCCACGGCCGGAGCTGTTCCGGCTACCATCGCAGGGACGGTTTGGAGCTCAAGCCGCAACGGAGCAGAGACATCATACGGCAGGGAGACCATCTGTATTTAGGACTTGTTCCTACCAATGCGAGTTTAAGCCTTGCTGTCTGTAAGAAGGGCTCCAATTTTTGTGTCTCAGATGACCTGCGGTTCTTTGTATTTGCCAATGCCATACTTGGCATAGTTCCTTTTAATAAAAAGTTTTTTAATTGTCGCTAGGACTCTTAATTGTTTGTGTGTATTAGTGCAGTACTGCTCACCCTACAGTGTTGCGCTATGATTTTTGCTTGTTTGTGTTTTTCTCTTTGCATGGTCTGTCGAGCAAGTGTGCGGATCCCTTGAGGAGTTCAGGACATTCCACTGACAATTTGGCGCCAGGTTTTTCTTTATTTAGCAATGCAATGAGGTTACATACTGTATATCTGAAGAAGTACAAAGTACAACCATTAGTTGGCCTATGTATCAAAGTAATTTTGGCGCAAAACTGGGCCAAAGTATTTTGTTACAAATTTGCCTCATCTCCACTACCATACAAGTTGGAGTGTCAGCAGGAGTTGGGGATGAGTCACATGGTGCACATATAATAATTAGTGGTACAGTATTACCACATTCTGTGTGTCTGTGCATCATTGTTTTTCACTTTTATTTGCCCCCCCAAAATCTGCCATATCTGAAATGGCATGTCGGTTGTAGGAATTTGTTCTTACATATGCTGCAACTCTGCTTCAAAAAAATGGATCAGTGCTTCAAAGCACACTTCTCTCTACATTGATACGTAGAGCCTTACTATAAAGTGACTTCAATGGGCCTTTCCATACTGTAGAACCTGATGGGCTCAAAGACCGTAAGTATTTTTATTAAAAATTTGATTTTTAAAATCTAGTTAAAAAGGCTGCACTTTTTGTTAATGCCATGCCTAAAACAAACTCAACCAGCATAGCGTACACAGTAGATAATAAAACTACAAACTTTGCTGCCAAGATTGTGAACAGTAGATTTACTTTGTGTGAAACACAGTCAAGTCTTAAATGACCTCTTCTTCTGCCACTGTATAAAACAGCTGGCTCTGACAATATTTAGCATGTTCCCCACTTCCTGCAATATGTGGAAGATTTGCATAATAATATCTAGAGATATTAAAGCAAATTTGCAAAAACTATAAAATATATCTGATCAAGAAAGATCTAACGAAAGTAAAATTAAGAATAAGTGATGTTCACTTTTGTAGTTTTTTTACTATTTGTCATCAAATGCAGCTCATTAATTCTGCAGAACCTTGGGCAGCAGCTATTAACGTTGGACCATACAGAGCTGCCTTTATATTGGCTATTCTGATTGGATGGGAGGTATGGCTTTTCAAATAAAAGAAGAAACAGGAGAACGGCAGCAGCTGCCCATACATTATTTTATATAGTGAAAAAATGCAGATTTTAAAACCGTACAATTCGGCCCATAGACATCTTTCCCAGTGCCCAGGACTAAAGTTTAAACTGAGCCCCGCTCCAGTGTCGATGGCCTTTGCGAGAAACTCCCCCTCCCCCTCTATCTCTCACACCCCTCCCTTTTTTTTACCGCCATTTTGCTCGGGGATATGAGTCAGATTAACTCTGTACGTATGGTGATGGAATTAATCCATTTTTGCATCTTTCTTGCACAAACCTTGATCTACTAAACTTAACTGCTGTAGAGTTATGCTTTTTAATCCAAAAGCTACTTGATGTACAGATATGTATATCTTTATTTATATAGCACCATTAGTGTATATAGCACTGCTTCACAGCAGTTATACACGTGACAATCATATAAATAACAAATAATACAAATAACACATAATGGAAAGAAGTGCGTCAAACATAAAAGTAACATTTAGGAAAAGGAGTCCCTGTCCGAAGAACTTACAATCTAACTTGATGAAAACGCTTTCCAAAATGCATATATTGGCTAAAGGGCAAAGGAGTAAATTACTGATCATTCTTATGGTGCAAATAGGGTTTGTTTGATACATATAATTGACTGTATTCTATGTATGTAATCTAATGCATGTGCAAGTGAACATGTATTTTTATTTCACAAAGTTCAGCATAATTGGCCGTATCTATTATATTATAGAAAATCCCTAAACTGCAAAAGCGTGACTAATGCAGGACTGGATTAGGTATCTTGGCATTGATAGAGCAGGCTGAATCCTTGCCAATGTTTTATGTGACTCTAGCCAGGACTTTGAGGTCTTTATATTTACTTAGCTATTAATGCGTGATTGTTGGAAGCAGAACAGAAGGAACACTTTTTTATTTTGTTTTCAGTTACTAAACATACTATTTATTACATTCCTAAAATAATATCAAATTGTTAAAAACACTAATACACTAATAACATATTCCTATGTTTACAATATTGATCGCTAGCTTATTAGTCATAATATAGAAATAAATATATTCACTAATTGTCTTAGTTTTTTCATCCCTCTCTAGTGTCATGGACTAACATTTTGCAAAACAACATGTTTCTTAGTGAAAGTGCTCATGTTATACATTTAGATATGAAGGGTAGATCCACAGAAGTTTGTTAAATCTGGCCTACTAACAATATTATTAGGTAATGTCTGTTAGTTTTCCCATATTTAACGGGTGTCTTCAATGATATACAAAAACAATGTCCGTTCACAAACCGACCATCGTTGCGTTTACCTGTATGAACAGGGATTATTAACGTAGCGCTGAGACGCGTTAAACAATACATTACACATGTGAATTGGTGAAAAGTATAACGTGCGTTCCAATGAAAGCACAGGTGTTACTGACATGCTAAAGGATGTGCGTTACCAAACATAACGCCCATGAGCATTCTGTAATTTCAAATAAATACACATTACAAACTGAATAACTCAGTGAGATCAGCTAAACAGCTAAACTGATTAGATGACTGAGCTGAAACCAGTGCTCCTGCTTCAGATGCTGCAAGGATTCTCAGCCTCAGATTTACTGAGGAATAGCTGGAGATTTTGATAAATGGAGTGGTGATAACCACTCCAAATTACTAGGGGCACCTCCAGCTGCCTCAGGTGCCAAACTTACAACTGCTCGTGATGCCACTCCTGCTGAACCCATGAGCTACACTTCAGCACCCCTGTTTAAATGCACCCTTCTGACCCACAAACAGGAGCTACTGGAGGTGCAGCGATGCAGCTTTCGTAATGTATTTGACAGACTTATGAGGATCTACCCCAAAGTTGTTAATTTTTTCAGCATTTGATCTCTGATTTTATTAAAGTAATGTATCATGCATGGTCTATGAGCCAGTTACATGTAAAAGGAACTCATTAAAATAGTTATTGAATTGCTGCATCTACAGTATTTGTAGAATTATGTACAGTAGAGTACATGTATAGTAGATGTAACCTGGTCTCCCCAGCCGGTCAGCACCCCCCTCACCTAGCTGCCGATCGCGGGGGCCGCCGCGTCCAATGGCGGCTCCGTTCAGCGATTGCAGGGGTGAGGGCGGTCAGGTCCCGGCTCGGGGGTTGCCGTGCAACCGGCCGCATGCGCGTCACAGGGATCCCGGCGCTCTCGGAGCCGGGCGGAGAGGGCGCAGCCATTCCCCAGCCACTCGCGCATGCGCAGGAAGGGCACCGGAGTTAGGTAGGCATCGCGCCAGTGTAGGGCCAGAGCAGGGAGTAGCGCGCTGCCCCCTAGTACAGGCCGGTTGCCGGGGATGCGATCGGGCCTTCGCTAAGGCCGCGATCGTGTTACCACGGTCCCGGCGGCTCACAGAGCAGGGCGCCGCCAGCGAGAGGTGCGTTGCGCATGCGCAAGGGCTAGGAGCACCGGGAGGACTCCAGGGAGCTCGCGCATGTGCAGAAGAGCGTAGTAAAAGCCTGCGAAGCCCTAGCCTATTAGGGGAGGCTATAAGCTGGGACTACGTGTCCCACGGGCCTTTGCGTGCCCCACGTGATACCAGGGAGCCAATAGGGCTTAGGAAGGCTGCAGAGGCAAGTGGATGCATATTCGCGGGCTTGCAGCACGTTGGCAGTGAGAGTCAGGAGCAGCCCAGGGAAGGAAGTAGGGTGCAGGAGTCAGGGACTCCCTGCACTAGGCCAGCGGCCCTAAGGTCCAAGTTAGCCCTTATTTCCCACCAGGTTAGTGAGTGTTGCCAGGGATAGTCTCAGGTTAGGGACCCTGTCACTTGCTGTAGTTAGAGCTGGCGAATAGCAAGGGACAAGTGGGCTGAGTGTTAGTCTGCAGAGCGTTGCTGCAGGAATTAGGTGAGGTAAGCGACGTGAGACCACTGGGGGGTTCATAGCGGTAACCAGTCCGGGGAGCCATAGCCCAGGGTCCGTGTTGCAAGTGGCGTGAGACAGCTGGGGGGGTTTCATAGCGGTAACCAGTCCGGGGAGCCATAGCCCAGGTCCGCGTTGCGCGTAGTGTGAGGCAACTGGGGGGTTCATAGCGGTAACCAATCCGGGGAGCCATGGCCCAGGGCCCGTGCTACGAGTAGGGTGGGTGCAGGGACCTACCTGCATAGGATAGGCACCCCGCAGGCCCTAGGAGTTTTCCTTAAGCCACCTAAAGTTGCTGTGCTATAGGGACGGCCTATAGTATAGTGTGTGCCACGTTGTTGTAGTGTTAAATAGGGACTCAGCGGACGCTGCGGTTCCTGCTGAGAGGTTCGGATCCAAGTTGGGGTCCTCAGAGACTGTTTCCAGGTTGGGATCGCCCCTGGCGGTCCACGTGCAAGGAGTCCGGTTGGGGATCAGATGACGTCATTCTACGACTGACCCTTTGTGAAGTGTTGCTGACCCGAGCAACGGAGTGCTCGGCAGGTATTGCTCGGCAGGTATCATACAGTCATAAGTGCACCAACGGGCCCTTAGTGTAATTGTGACTGCGCAGTCACCCACGTTCTCTGCAAGAGTGCGGGACATTGGGTGGGATCACCTAGTGTTGGGAAAGCGTCCTGCGCGACGCAGTAAGTGTCTTCTCTAGAGAGGGACAAAGGTTATATTATGGTATTGCCGTGATATGTTGTCTTGCATGTTAGTAAAGTCCTTAGTTATTATACCTCACCGTGTATGTGATTATTGTGATTGTCCTGCGAGGAACCACTCCCCCTCTGGTGGGAGCCATCGTAGGTGGAGGCGCTGCATCGTTGTAAGTGAGTACCCCTAGTATAATTGCCCCAGGTTCCCCGTGGCGGAAGCTCAGCCATCCTGTGAGCCAACAGGTAATGCACCACACCTATGGTAACAGTGTATGTTTCTCCGCTCCCACAGTATAATCTGCGATTGGGGGGGGGGGGGAAACCCGTTACATATGATAAAAGTAAACCACTGTATTTTGATTTCACAGAGTTCACCAACAAGCTCAAAACAACTTGAAGTTTTTACTGTACATAAATTCCTGAACTAGCCATGTTTGTATATGCAGAACTGTATAGGGAAACATTCAGTACATTTTATTTCAGATATCTCACACATTTGGTCAAACGTTGACTTCCCGTTAAGTCTCCTATTGCAATATAACTAATTTTACAGGTGATTTCCACTCAATTAGTTTTATTAATACACAAATGAGTACCTTTTCAGCAAACTTATACTGTATTTCTATAACATTAGTTATTATACATAGGTATGAACAAAATTGTTTTCACCCACATAAAATACTCTCTTCAGTGTATTCACACAGTATTTTTATGTTGGCTTTCAAATCAATGTATTCAAGTTTGGATAATACATCAAGATAAACACATAAGGCAAAGCTACTAACATAAGTAACGTAATTGTGTATTCTGCAAAATACCAATCAATTGTAGCAGCACTGTATTGTCTTTTGTTGATATTTTTACAGAACTGTAGTTCAGATTTTCTCGTTGATTTTCAGTTCTGTAAAACTACTAATCTTTCAAATGTATGAGTGCTATATTTTTAATATTTATTATTTTATAAATGTAAATGGTAAAGCCTAGTTACTGTATGTATTCAAGCCAAACATTGCATTTTGACATGACTTAATTGCATATTACATTTTTCAGAGGCAAAAAGTTTAATAGTCTCAAGTGACTGAATAATTATCCTTATTTTTAACTAAATAAATAAATAAAACAAATACAGAAATAAACAAATCTTTAAAATCTCTGTACTCAGAAAGCTGCAGTTGTCAAGCTAATATAACAATGAAGTCTTGGCTCTCCAAAACAGTGTCAAAGAGGAACTGTGTATAGGAAAGAAGCTGCTGTTACCATGCTGTGCCTCAACATATTTCGTAAAATTCACTTGCTGTTAAATATTTTTTTTATACTGTGGTAATGAATTAGGGTGGAACAGATGCATCAATAAATATAATTATCTCGTATACTGTACAATCATATTCACCTTAGAAAAAGAATGCCAAAGACACGTAGCAACATTAAAATTCCACACAAAGGAATTTAAGTACGATAATTGATTTCTCAGAAATTGAACTAAATCTCTTTATTTGGGCCCATGGTTGCCATGGTATTTTCAACCCACGGTTTTACCACTTCACTTATCAAGATGAACCCATGTAGACCCTTATATACAATGCAGTGCTAATGAATGAGGTGGCTGTTGGCCACCGGGAGATACCTTATGTGGCCAGCTCTCCCCTTTGGGCATCCCCAGGGCCCCCGTGGTTCCCCTACCTCCCGATGTGGCTGCGGAGGTGCAGGGTTGCTCGGCAAGGAGATTGCGGCAGGCGACCAAGTCACCGGTGGCTCCCTTTGCAGGGCGTCGCCATCTTCAGTGCGGCCGCGCATGCGCGAGATGGTGCGCATGCGCAGAAGAGCTCAGCGGCCATGTTTGAACTCCCTGTGCATGCGCAGAGGCTCATCAATAGCGCGGCCATTACTATATAGCTTCACATGGGGAACTACAAATCCCAGTGGCCCCATGGGCTGGGAAACACATGACAACCCACAGCCAATAGGGCTGCAGCATTCCCCTGCAGAAACAGATACATTTGGCGCGTATAGGAGATCACGCCAGTCGGAGCTGGGAAAAGCAGAGGGTAGGGTGTGTGTGCAGGGCGTCTGTGACCCCTGCACTAGGCCAGAGACCCTCTTAGGCCCCAGCTAGGCCCCGACTTCCCTCAGCTTGTGGTTGCTGCAGGGACAGGCCCATTAGGGACACTGCCCCTGTAGTACCAGTGTGAAGGACACAGCCAGGACGCTATTGTACCCTTGCATCAGGTGGTCTGGGACCAGATCACCACGCACTGAGAGAGAGACTATATAAAGGTGAGACACTCCTGCTGGATACCACCCAACATGGTGGCGGACTTGTCGCTGCCGACGACGGCGTGGGATCGGATGGCCCCTTTGTCTACAGTCAGCGCTACCGGGTGCTGGAGTACCGGCAGGTATCAACAAGTGCACCAACTTTACACATGTTAGTTGTGGGCAGCTCTGTGTCACACATTGGGTGGGTTGTTTTTTGTGGACACCAGGGTGGTTGAGTGCTCAAGGGCCCCTCTGTACCTTGGGGGATATCCCATCAGGTGTGGACACTGAGTTGGAGGGCACAGTGGGGTTACGGCCATGCGTGGCCTAGTTGGTGGGGAAGTTATAGTGTTGTCCTTTCTCTTATGCATACAGTAAACTGTTATTCTTATCAGTGTGTGTATCATTGTATTGGTCCTGTGGTGGGGTTATCCAACATAGTAGGATCCCGCACAGGTGGAGGCACTGTCACCAGTTGGATCAGGCACACCCCAGGCTCCCAGCAGCGGAGGCTCAGGCCTCCTGTGAGCCACAGGTAAAACACCACACACACAGTAGCCACCATATCTCCCAGGAGGTGGGAGAAAGTGCACTACACTTACATACCCATTCACTTAAAATATGGCCAAAGTAGACTTAAGAGTCATTAACATTAATTAAAAATGTTGTGACACATTGTGCAACAAATAACTTTGTGTTTCTTGTATATGTCTCAACTTTTACTGGTTTCACCAGTATTAAATAGTTAATTAAATACATCAAACTAGCAGCTACAGCCTAGTTTTTTTTTTTACACTGGTTTACTTTGCCACATCCAAAGAAAACGTTTTCTACAGATGCAGTCAAATATATCTCCACCCTGCCCTAGACTTGCTTCAGATGAACCACAGCACAAGTGCAGCAGAGGGCGGTATTCCCATCAGATTAACACAGGGACTCCCATTCATAAGCAGGTATACCTGCCATATTAATCCTTAGGGACAATTAATGTACTGTGTTTTGGCCGTGGAGAAGCTGCGATCTGGCTGTGGTCATTCTGCATTTCAGCTGCAGAATCCTTGGGGCAAAGCTAAATAGATGTGACTGCATCGGTAGTAATCCAACAACAACCATTATGAATTGCTTCTTGTAGCAAAACGCAATGGAAAAAGCACTTGATATTTCCTTGTACTTGAGATAGATTGATGCATGATAAAATAATGGGATTGCATTATTGTAGATTCGTTAGTATATATTGATCTTTTTTATTAAGGACATCAGTGTCTTCTGTCCATGTTTTTTTTTTAGTTTCTGTATCCTTGCACTTTGTGCCTAATTTCTAAATCTACCGTAGCCGTCATTCGGTCCGTTTCCAGACTTAAATTCCCATGGAAATATTTGGCCAAAAATTGCCTGAATGGCTGTTTCAGCAGATATAGAAGTGCATCTGTAGGATATAGAGGGTCATGCACCAACGTCACAGTTAAAGAAGACACACAGTGGTTTTTCTTTAAATATTTTTTTTCAGTTTGCCATACTTTCCATATACCCGATTTACCATTCTTATTTTAAAATGAGGAAACTTTAAAAGTCTCTACAGCTCCTTGACCAGCTAAAACTTGATCGTAAAAATCAGTCCAAAATTCTATCCAAGTAAAAGTGAGAAGTAGAGCACAGCCAAAAAACGAGCAAGGAGAGGATCCAGTAAATGCAAAAAAATATTTAATGGAGTAACTAAAGCAGAGAGGATAACCTCCTATGCGTTTCAAACTACAAGTTCTTTATCAAGAATGTATATATATATAACTATATATATTCTATACAAGCATAAAAAATGTGCCCCAAATTTTCTATTACTAGAGAAATGCATGCTTTTTAAATTAGTTTTTGAACATAGGTTTGAATCAGGAGATCTGTGGAGCTAAACCCCATTAATTTTAATTCCAGGGACCCCCTTGTTCCTGAGATACAGACCTCCAGAGGGGGTGCCAGTATCTTGGCAAAGTTTAAAGTGCCCACGTAACAACGGCCAATAGGAAGCTGACCTGATTATATAACGGCTTCCTATTGGCCCACAGGGCGCGGGTGCTTTGAAAATCTGCCCTACGACATGAATCCTGCTAGCCTAGTGGAGTGACTAGCGGCACCCCCTATATCAGTAAGTATCACCAGAATCATGGGGTCACCAGAGTTGAAATGAATGGGGTTTAACTCCAGAGACCCCTTGCTTCAATCCTATGTTTAAAAGAAAATGGGGGGGGGGGGGGGGGGGGAAATCACCAGCTTGAATTGCTTCTTTAATATCTCTTTAATTCTGCTGGAGGTTGACATGAAAATGAAAAAACTCCCACAGTTTTTCATAGAATTAATAAGCGTCTTGTGCAAAAAAACACAAAACACAACAGTTGATAGGGCAGCCTTTAGTAAACTGTACAGAAAAACACCAGCTACCATAGATTCCAAGCAACTTGAAATGGGCACCACTTTTTTTTAACATGTTTACTTGATCAACAGACTTCCACTCTGGTAAGGAGAAGCTACAGTAGCAATTATAATATAATAAACTATATTAGTCGCTCTGAAAAGATAGCCTTCTGCAGTGAGGTTTGGGCATTGTGGATTTAGAGGGTGGGCGTGAACCCTGGGACCCTTTACAAGTTCCTCCCTTTCTCCCTGTGATTCTTAACCCCATACTCTCTTCCCCCTGGGACCCTTAACACTTCCATGCCGGAACTTCAGCCTTTCTCACCTACACTGCTTCCATCACCCTAACATCCCCCTCATCCCATCACTCTAACCCTTTATGAAAATGTTAAATATTAATTAAAACAGATTTTTCGACAATTCTTAATTGAATTTATTTTGAGAACACATTTTATTTAGATGTACAGTACTAGAACATTTTCAGACTTATTTTAATAAATGTATTGAATAATATATATACTAATGAATATAGAGATATATATGAATATATCTATATTAACTATATCTTAATATCTAATATATATATATATATATATTATATATATATATATATATATATACTATATATATATATATAATAATATAAAACACAACATACCCTTCTCACGTCCGGTAAAAGGAAGACAAAAGGGCAAAAAAAGTCTATATTAGGCATCAGTACAAAATGAACAGGCCGCCCAATCCGACGTTTCGGTTCCGGAGTGGTACTGTATATATATCGTTATAGTGATTAAAATGTTGATGTCGCCAAGCCCTACTGTACTTAGTAAAGATTTTCATGAGCTTCACATTTTTATAGGTAACTGTCTTAGTATTTATTATACTAGTACTAGTTTACAGGGGAGGCACCTCCTTAGTCCAAAATGAAAATATGGCAGTGCCTTTCAATGCTAAATAATAAAAAAAATGTTTTAGTTGATTCTGCATTTACTATTATTTTCTGTGGTTTGTTTTTTTCTGGTCAAATACAATACTTAATAGTTTTTGTCTCAAAATGTAAAAAAAAAAACAATGGAAGTTAATTTAAGTGAAGTAAATATAAACCTACGTTTTCTGTCTTTAATATGTGCTTCTGCATTTATGGAATATTTGTAGAGGGATAGTTTGAGACGGGTGACCCGGAATCAAAGGAGAGAACTACCCTTATCATGGTCTCTCAAATGAAGTCCTTATCCTTCATAACGGAGGTGCTCTCTTGAAAGTTTCTGTGTAGCGTTGTCTTTTTTTTTTACAGTATCTTTCTGTTTCAAAAGTCATTTCATGTTCATTGCTGAAGAACATTTTCAATATGAATAATTGACGTATTTCAATCCTAGCTAGGTAATTGAGTAGAGAATTAGAACAGACCACTTATGCTAGAACAACCCTGTGGCTCTCTACAAACAGTTTTGAAAGATGTGCATAGTGGTACGGTTGCCATGCTATATTTATATTTCTGGGTTTCTCTTGTTTGAGTTATTTTGATTATGCCTTTGTGTCTTGACTGGTTTAATGGAATCAGTGTAAAACATGTACAACGTTTTGTCTTTAATTGTGACAGAACATTTTTTTTTCAATACTGTATTTTTACCCCGCAAAATAGATCCTGACATAAATTTTTAATAAAACACATTTGATACCATATACATATTTTTCATAGATTAAAGAAATATCTATTGACTAACACAAAACAAAAAAAGATCTAAAATAGTTCTGTTTATTTATTATTGACATAAATTTTAGTTTTTAGTGGATTGAAATACAAACAGACTTAGAATTAAGTAGAAATAGCCGTGTTAGTTCAGTTACGATAGTAGACTTTGGAAATTGTACACTTTTATTAGTTTGGTCGAGTACAGAAAATAATGTTGAAATCTTTCGCTTGACACAGTAATGTGTCCATTGATTTGCATTTCGAAAAACAAATACAAATACACATGTATTCCAGTTGCAGAACTATGGATAATTAGTTAAAAAAAAACCTGCCAGAACAAGAAATTGATAGATAACCCCTTTGTATGTATGTATGTATGTCTTTATTTATATAGCACCATTAATATACATGGCGCTTCACAGTAGTAATACACGTGACAATCATATAAATAACAAATAATACAAATAACAGATCATGGGAATACGTGCTTCAGACATAAAAATTAACATTTAGGAAGAGGTGTCCCTGCTCCGAAGAGCTTACAATCTAATTGATAGGAAGAATGTTCAGAGACAGTAGGAGGGCATTCTGGTAAGTGTGTCTGCAAGGGGCAAAGCTTTATGTATCAGGTGTATAGTATTAGCCACGGAGCTACTCATATGCTTCTTTAAGCCGGTGTGTTTTAAGGTGAGTCTTAAAGGTGATAGAGAGGGTTCTAGTCGGGTATTGAGGGGAAGGGCATTCCAGAGGTCTGGGGCAGTCAGTGAGAAAAGTTTAAGGCGGGAGAGTGCTTTAGATACAAAGGGGGTAGAGAGAAGACATCCTTAAACGGAACGCAAGAGTCGGGATGGTGCATAATGAGAAATTAGGGCTGAGATGTAAGGAGGGGCAGAAGAGTGTAAAGCTTTCAAAGTGAGGAGGAGAATTGAGTGTGAGATGTGGGATTTGATAGGAAGCCAGGAGAGGGATTTTAGCAGGGGAGACAGTTAGACAGATTTAGGAAAGAGTTGAGTGATTCTGGTAGCAATGTTTAGAATAGATGGTAGGGAGTCAGGTGAGAGGCAGGAAGGCCAGACAGCAGGAGGTTACAGTAATCGAGACGGGAGAGAATGAGGGCATGTGTCAGAGATTTAGCAGTCGAGCAACAGAGGAAGGAGGAGGAAAAGTGACAGGTTTTAGATACATTTTGAATGTGAGAGAGGAGTAGAGTGTGACCCCTAGGCAGCATGCTTGCGCTACTGGGTGTATGACAGAACTTCTAACAGTAATGTGAAAGGAGTTAGTGGGGCCAGCTTTGGGATGAAATATTAGGAGCTCTGTTTTTGACATGTTGAGTTTAAGTCGGCGGAGGGCCATCCAGTATGATATAGCAGAGAGTATGTACAGAGAAAAAAGGAGAGGTACCAGACCGTGTCCTGGGGTACCCCCACAGAGAGATCGATAGAGGAGGAGGTGTTAGCAGAAGAGACACTGAAATTATGATGGGAAAGGTAAGAGGGGATCCAGCTTTGTTACAAATACCAAGAGTATTGAGAATGTAAAGGCGGAGAGGGTGGTCCACGGTATCAAATGTTGCAGAGAGATAGAGTAATGTGAGCAGTGTAATGACCTCTGTCTTTGGCTGCATGGAGGTCATTAGTTATTTTAGTGAGAGCTGTTTCAGTGGAGTGAGCAGTGCGGATGCCAAATTGTAGAGGGTCTAGGAGAGAATAGGTGTTGAGGAAAAGGAGCAGGCAAGAGAATACAAGACATTCAAGGAGTTTAGAGGCAAAAGGCAGGAGGTAGAGGTCGATAGTTAGAAAGACAGGTAGGGTCAAGCTTGCTATTTTTGAGTAATGGTTAGAACTGTTGCAAGTTTGAAGGAGGAGGGAAAGGTACCAGAGTAGAAGGAGGAGTTAAAAATGTGTGTGAGTGTAGGGATTATAGTAGGAGCAAGAGGTTTTAGGAGATGGGAGGGAATGGGGTCAAGAGGGCAAGTTGTAGAGGGAGAAGAGGAGATCAACAGTGATACATCCTCTTCTGTGACTGCGGAAAGAGTCAAGAAAGGCAGGAGAAGAGTTTGGAAGCTGTGTAGGGTGGGAGGAGGAAACAGAGGGGGTGTTCTGATGTATGATTTCCACCTTTTCCTTAAAATAGTCAGCAAAGTCCTGAGGTGAGATGGGGAAGAAGATGAGGCAGCTGAGGGATGTCTAAGTAGAGAGTCAAAGACAGAGAAGAGTCGGCGTGGGTTAAACTCGTGGGTGTTGATTAGTGAAGAAAAGTAGGTTTGTTTAGCCTGAGAGAGGGCAGAATTGAAACAGGATAGCATACATTTGTAGTGAAGGAAGTCTGCGAGAGTGTACGATTTCCTCCCGAGGCGTTCAGAGGAACGAGTGCAGGAAGGCAGCATGCGCGTGTGGGAATGTAGCCAGGGTCTGGGGTTAGAAGGGCGAAAATGGGAGAGAAAGTGGGGCATGTAGATCAAGAGAGGAGGACAGGGCAGAGTTGTAGTTCGTGACAAGGTTAAATCTTTATTAGATTAACAATAATAAACACGTGACAATATTGGCAAAAGAAAGCGCAGAAGCAGATTCATCCAATATTTTCTTTTATATCAAAACAAACATTTGTTTTAATTTGAATAAATCTGCACTTTTAGTTTAAAGGGGGAATCCATCCTAGGACCAAAGTGAACTAATTACAGTGACATGTTTAATGGATCCCATCAAGGTAATTCATAACTTTTATTACCCAAATATAATATCTACGTATAAGTATTTTTAATGCATTTAATAAAGATAGACTATGAGAGGGCTTGATTTCCTCTGGTTATTCCCTGTTGTGTGATGTCACTTTGTGTGTGATGTCAGTGTGTGTGATCAGAAAGTGCTTGTGCAGGCAGAGTTCCCCCTCTTTACCTCCCCTTATCTTTTTTGGCTCTCTAATACAGACAGTATGGGTATAAAGGTAAAGAAAACACTGAACTGACAATCATTTCAACATTCAGACGCTCCTTAGAAATTCAACTGTTCGACTGTGTGATTGCCACAGCTTTTACTGTCCCTGGAGCAGCAGTGCTTTGCTTTTCTTTCTGCAGCTCCGGGGACAGTAAGTCTGGATACATTTGTATGACATTTCATTATTAATTACACCGTTGAGATCCACATTAATCCATGCTTTTTAAAGGTACTTTATCTCTGATTGCATTGTAGATTTATTCCACTTGACCTACTGTATATACAATCACAGACGTACAGTACAGTATCACAATTACAAAAATGTGCGTTGTAGATGCCTTTTTTAATGACATCCATAATGCATGCTTTCAAATATATATTTTCTTTGCACCTTTTCATGTTGTGAAACAAACAGTCATCAACTTAAAGTATTTATCATCATAAAAAAATGGCACCTAGGCCTTCAATATGTTATGGGGCTGTCCTCTCCTTGTCTGGAAAGATTTGAATTCCATTCATTTGAATAGAGCTTAAATATTTTGTGAAAAGTAGAACGCTGCACAGCGTATTGATTAGGGCAGGGGGGCGCAAACTTTTTTCCCTGCGCCCCCCTGCCGGCGGTCGCCTCACCCCCGCGTCCCCCCTCACCTCGGCTCCGGCGTCATGACATCACGTTGCCATAGCAACGTGACATCACATGACCGCGTTGCCATGGTGACGCATGTGGAGCCAAGGTAAGTAAAGGTTTACAGAGGCCCTGCAGCTCCCCCAGCACTTAATTTAAGTGCCTTCAAGAAGCGCGCAGGGTTTCTGTAAACCGTGCGCCCCCCCTGGGGGTCGCGCCCCCCAGTTTGCGCACCGCTGGATTAGGGCCTTTTTGGATGCTTAAATATGATCAACATTTATGTCGACATTCTAACAGGCTGCCATGTAAATTATAGCTTCTAATGGACAGTTACAGTACTTGGTTGGGTTACCATAATATAATAAACAGGACTCTTTACTAAAGATAAGATCATTTGAATAATTATCAGGGTTTCTTTATTTGACTCCAGCAATAAATGTCCAACTCTAGTTTGTGCCACTTCACTGTTGAACTTTAAAGTTGTCATGGAGCTTGCTCTGTGTGAGGAATCCTTCCTCGTTTATCTATAGTACTGCAGCGGCAGCTGCCGAAGATTCGCCACCCGCTGATGTGCGCATCACCGTTCCTGTTAGTGAGCGTGCGCGCACCCGCTCCCTCTATGCACGGTCACTGAGCATAGCTCCGCCCCCTCGGGACGCGCCACACCTCCGCTGTGCGCAGTGCACGAGCATGATGGCGTGCAACGAGCCCCAGCTACGTGTCAAGCTTTACTACGAGCCATTGTCTCCTGCAGCTTATCCTTTGCATCTGCGGAGGCCCCGCCTCCGCTCCCTCCCCTACTGGTTCCTGTCTCCTATATAAGACTGCCTCTTCCTGGCATACCTTGCTGAACATAGAATTTGTGTAGCCTTGTGTGTGCCTGGCTTGTCCAGCCCTGTCTTGCTTTGTTTTCTACAGTTACCTCTCGTGTACCGACCTGGCTTTGGATTTGGATTCTCTCTGGCTCGTGACCCCTGGCTTATGGATTAACCTCTCGTGTACCGACCTGGCTTTGCATTTGGATTCTCTCTGGCTCTTTACCCCTGGCTTACGGATAACGACTACGTGTACCTCTCCTACCCCTGGAACCTGGCGAGTATTGAATTAACCCTTTTTCTTCATACCCAGACCCAGCAACGCTACAAACCACCTACTGGGCCTGCCTTCGCTACTGTGGGTGTGTGGCATTGTCCTTCCCACCTCAGTGCCGGGGTCAGGTCTTGTCTGTGGGCTCGCACAAGCGTGACACTCTGCCACTTTCCCACCATACAAATACTGTACATGTTAGGAGCTTTCCCAGTCTTCGGAGCAGGCAGTTAGTTGCAAAAAGTCTATGGCGCCAGCTTAGAAAATACATCTTGGTGGGGTGTCTTGTGACTCTTTTTCCTTTGCAGGCAGGCATCATGGATGGATAGCAGAAGGTAGTAACAGGTTAAAATCTATGTATTTGTTTTCCTTCCCCAATAATGGCAACAAGGAATGACAGATATCCGGTCATTGTTGATTAATCCAAACACTTGACTTGCATTACTAGGATCAAACATTGGCTCATTGCTTTAAATTGTAAATATTGCTATTGCTACACTCATTGTAAAGGTATTGCAGACATAGAATGTACATTATGGAAGAAACAGTGATGCTTGTGAAAGCTCTAACCGTAACATCACAGCAAGGAGCTAGGATTTGCTTGATGGTCTTCTCAACGTTAAATCAGTCCGGCAAGGATCAATTCAACTGGAAACTACAGGTTCATGACAAAGATATATTTTTATCACTTCTTCCAGTAGCAATAGCTCATAGAGATTTCTCTTTGGTTCCTTTTGCACCCCATATCTGTGATCATGTAATGGATGCACAACACAGAATGACTGATAGCACCAATCTTTGGAGTGGAATTTTCCACGTTAATAAATTCATGGATTTGCTGTCACCTGTTCCCAATCTGATAGTATGGCACTTAAACATTCCATTGGATTTTTTTCTACCATTAAATGCAGTACTGCAAATATTAAATGTACTTGAAATAGGATTCTTGTATACATCAAGAAAACTTGTTGACAACATATGCATTTAATTCTTTTCAATGCAGCTCTAAAATGATTTTAAGTATTGTTTAGATATTTGTGTTCTTGACAATAATTTTGTATTAAAAAGGATTTTAATCATACTTTCCTGTGTCAACATGCTTTACAATTATACTTAAGTGGTATCCAGCATTGTGATTGAACAGTTTTCTTTTGAAAATGTCTGATTTATCATGCTGAATGTGAAAGAAAGCAAATTGAGAACAGTAATGTGATTTGTTTTTGCTGCCAGCTTATGCATATAGCAATAAAAAAAAATCCAATATTATATCTTGACTCTGTATATATGTGTGTGTGTGTGTGTGTGTATATATATATATATATGTATTATATCGATGATATATATATATACTATATATCTATGATGTATATATCTATATTCAGTATATATATATATACACTCCATACATACATACATACATACATACATACATACATACATACATACTCTTTCAGCCGCATGGAAACTGCAGCTTAATGGAGGGTGACCCAGGCCCAACCACAATTTCCTCATGCCCAAAAGCCTTGTACACTAATTTCCCATGGGGATTAACACAGCGGGGGTCCCTGCTTCTAGATGGGACTCCCACTGTGTTAATCCTACCTGGCAGCACCAGGATAGCAGACTTGCTCAAAGAGAAACTGCCTGCACAGCTCTTACAGGCGATCACACTGTTTTTATTTTATTTTTTATTACATAGGATTGAAGCAGGAGGTCTCCAGAGTTGAACCACATTACATTCAGGTCCGGGGAATCCCTCCTTCTGAGCTATAGGCTCTGTGTTAGATGTTACTACCACTAAGGTAATTAAGGGGTTAACCCCTCCTGCAACCAACCCGGGAGGCCTATTCACTTACCCCAGTGCAATTACCCCCTTCACCCACCCCTCTACTCCCAACTTCTCACCACCACCCAGAAATGGGCAAAAGCCTTATTTGTCAAATATGGTTAATAGCGCTTTTGCCCATTCAAATATACAGTACAGTGCAATAAAATACAAGTTTAATTAATAGATATTTTACTTACCCCTGACAGGATGAAGGCTGTCCTCATCCTCTTCATCCTCACCAACATTGCAAAGGGGTCAGATGCCAACTATTAAAACACCAGTACCCTTCATTACCATAGTGGTTACTACCGTTAAGGTAATTTAGGGGTTACTGGTGTTTTAATTGGGTAAGTGAAGGGTGTACTGTAGTTGCTCCAGGGTGTGTGGTTAGGCCTCCCACCCAGGAGGGTTGCTGGAGGGGTTCATCCCTTAATGACTCTAGCGGTTACCAAAACGAAGGTAATTAAGGGGTGAACCCTCCCGCTGCCCACTCAGGTGTGAACAAGCCACAGGACACAGCCCCGCTCCAAGGAACTGACATTCCATATGTGATGAGGAAGTGGAGCTCTAACGTGTTCAGAGGGATTGCCTGGAGAAATCAGAGACGCCGACCAGCACACTCAGATAAAGGGCCTCATTCTGTAAGCGTTGATAAGGCACTTATCGACCACTTATCGGCCAAAATGCCTACTCGTATTCAGTAAACCTCTATAAGTGGCCGATAAAGGCCTGTATCGCCGCAAAATCTTATGACCCAAATAAAATCACCGATTGAGCGGCGATCAGCCACTTATCAACCATTTTCGGAAGGATCATAAACTCGCGCGATTCTAGTACCTGCGAGTCGCCTGTCGCCACCTATCGCAGCCCTAAAAAGGCGATCTCCCCAATCCAATACGCCTCAAAATTTTGGCAGATTGGTGGGGAGATGCGTCGATGAGCTGCGAAAGTGGGGACTTAAAAATCAGGCCCTTTTCCTGAATCGGATTGATTCTGGGGGGTCTCCGGAGCTGATAGCCATTAATACCAGCACCGGAGGCCCCCGGCATGCATCCGATGCAGGAAAAATGCATTTATAGCAACTTCATTACCTTAGCGGCTAACTGCTAAGGCAATGAAGGGGTTAAACACCCATGCCAGGCTTACTGTGGCTAGCGAGGGTGGGTGAAGGGGGAATTTGGCCCTTAGTGGCTGTTTAGGCCTTGCGGGGGGGGGGGTTACGGGGGGACTTAACCCCTTCATTACCTTAGCGGTTAATACCGCTAAGGTAATAAAGGGGTTAACCCAACCGCTACCCACCGCAAGGTCTAGACACCCATCCTTAGGGCTAATACTCCCTTCACCCACCCGGAAGGCCTAAGCAACCACCCCAGACTGACTATACCCTCCCTGTACCCATTGAGTAGTATAGTGGTACATCATACCCATATAATAATAATATGGGCATGATAAGCCTCTATAGCACTCAATGGGCACCCTAATTACAATACATTAATGCACCAGACACACAATAATAAAACATAACTCCAAAAAAAAGATACTTCACTAAATAAAAACAGTAGCCAGCTAATCCAATGAATACAAGCAATAACAACATCAACAATTAATTAATTAAACCATTAACCAATCCAAATAATTAATTCCTAAAACAACTCGGAATTATGTTAAACAGTAACCAATCAAACCAATTAATTTCTACAACATTAATGAATTAATTGAAACATTAAACTACAAAGAAATAAATTCAAACACTATCTGAAATAACCATTAAACGCATTAGCTAACATAAAACAACATTAAGTAAAAACTAACAACAATCGCAAATATTTGATTTCCATCAAGCAGGAAAAAAACAAACAATGACATCCACATAATAAACTGTAATTAAAAAAAACAACAGCAATACCAAGCCAGAAATGCCCCCCAAATATTGTCATAATAATGTATTAATCTGTACCCTAAAGTGGTACAGATTAATATATTATCAGTCAATGTGCCTCTCCCAAAAAATAAAAAAAACACATCCAATGAAAAAACCTGTTAAAAAATACATTTACAAACATTCAATATATTACTTACCATTAGAAGCGCTGGCCCTCCGACTCCCGGGGTAACAGGAAGCTCACGTACCTTGAAGGCCTCCAAGAGCATCCGATGCCATCCGCCATGAAGATCCGGATCAGGTTCCCAAATCTTCTTTTTTCTTTCTTTAATCACCTTCTATCTTCATCTGTCACCATTTCTTGATCTTCTTTATCTTCTATCTTCATCTGTCAATCCAAAAAGCCCCATGGTAGATCCCAACCGATGTTGTCTCGTCGTCTTCTTGGGCTCAAATGAGACGTCACGGCCTTAAATAGGGCTTGTGATGTCACATTTAGCCTCAAAATGGTTAACAGCCATCTGATTGGCTGTTAAAACCATGTGGCGACTTTAATTTGTTTTTTTTTAAATGACGTCACTTAAAGGGAATGTGACGCCGGCCATCTTGGATTTAGTGACGTCATCTTAAAGGCAAATGAAGTGCCCAAAAAAACGGCGATTTAAATGCCCAGGCGATAATTTTTATCAAATTTTACTGCATGAGGCTCAAAGACTTTAATATTGTTTCCTGATATAGTGTTGTATGATTTGGGGCTGGTAACTGGCTTAGCTGGCCATACAGGTAGCTAGTGACTGCGCGGTCTACTAAGTCTCCCAAGGGGAGTAGGGTTTTATTTTATGGTTTTGGTTTGCCTTAAAGAAAACAGTGTGCCAATTTGTTTTGTTGTGGAAAATAAACCACTAAAGGCTTACAGCCTAACCCATTGTGTGGCCTCTTACTAACCCCAGTGCGAGGTCGTCCTACCACAATATATAGTGCCTGAAATTGGAATCGGTAAAGAATTGCATTTATTCACTGCTTCTGCTCACGGTCTGAGACCCTACACCAGATCCTTATAGGGGAAAATAGAAGAGACAAATGACGTGAGCTCAACATATGAGTAAGGTATATAACGTGTTTATACACTATCTAAATTGAGTGGGAATAGAATAAGGGCAAATTAGAACTAACTGTGGTATCCTATATGGGTGACAGAAAACACCTGTGTAGATCATGGAGGGTGAACAGGTAAATCACACTTTGAATCATCAAGTCTTGTGTGAAAGATCATCATCATCAATTTTTTTTTTTTAACATTTTTTTTATTTGAATTTTTGGAAAAACATAGGGAAAGGAAAATAGAGAGGAAACAGAAATAGAGAAAAAAGAGTGGGAGACTAGGTGCCACCAATTTAACAACCCCCCGCCTTTACACCGTATTTTACTGCAGCCTCTCCCAACACTGACTGCACACAACTACCCTCAACCCACTTAACCCTCTGCAAACCCTGATTAGGCACTAGCATTGCAATGAAGCAAACCATTTTGACAAGGAAAAGGCACACCTCTGCTGTTTAGTCTGCACACACTCACTTGGCTCACAACAGCTTCATGCAACATTACCTACCTCTGTGATAATGAACCTGGTATGTACCTCAACTTTATTTTTTCTCGTGGCCTCATGGAAATGTTACTCTTTGGCCACTACAAACTCCTCCCTCCTGGCCCACACACAACATCACCAGACACCCTGGATTACTCAAAAGCCTTGCACTATCTACTGAATGTTGGTGGAGAACTCTGAAAACCAGCACACCAACCACCGCTTACTCTAATGGCAAACATCACAAATGTACTTGAAAACAACTACTCAAATTTCTTCTCATACTATTATTCTCATTAGCAGGTGATATTGAACTTAACCCAGGCCGTCCCTTTTAAACTTTTTGTCCCATACCACCGAGAATACCCCCTTCAAATTCCAAAAAGGTCTATCTGTCGCCATATAAATATCCGGAGCCCCAAGCCCACCCTGTTTTGAAATCCTAGTTGGCAAAATCTGCCTCCCCTTTTCTAAGCCCAACTTGCTTGCTGGCATCTACTGCACCCCTAAAGCCCCTCTACAATCCCTGGCTGATATCACCCAGTTTCTTGGCTCCATTTCCTCTCTGAACGAGAAGAGTGAGCTGCTAGTTCTTGGGGATTTCAACTACAATTGGCTCGACCCTAAAAACCACAAAATCCAGATACAACTCAAGTCACTTAACCTAACACAACTCATTTTTCCAACCCACATGGACAAACCATAAATCTCACAACCATTCCTTGCTAGATTAGATTCTCTCCTCAAATGCCAGCAGAATCCAATCCTCTGGCATCCTTCCTGACATTTTCAGTGACCATGCAATAGTGTACTGTGTAAGGAAAATTAAACCACCCCTATCAAGCCCTAAAGTTATCCTCATAGAATATTTAGAAACTTTAACCCACAACTGTTTCTGGCTGACCTTATCAACTGCCCTTGGTACAGAATCGACTTAATTCCCGACCCTTATTCTGCGCTCAACTATTTCCAACCCGATTTCTTAAAACTCTGTTATACCCATGCTCCACTATGCAGAATAAGAGTGCGGGTGGCCCACATTCCGTGGGTTACAACTGACCTTATGCAACTCTACCATTTCAGGGATGCCTTGTGGAAAAGCTACAAAGTAACTGGCACTACCAAGGATCTTAATCACTATAGATGCCTGTGGAATATGTGCACAAGGCAAACAAGACATGCAAAAGCACAATATTACTCTGACAATCTTCACCAGAATACATCAAACCCAGCTACCTTCTGGAAGGTTATCAACAATATATTCCAGCCTTCTAACCATCAACAAGAAGTAATATCACTAAGGAGGATATTACTCTGACAAATCCCACTGACATTGCAAATGCATCAATGATTACTTTGTGGGATGTGCTACTAACTTATTAGCAAAACGCAACCCAAACCACAAACATGAACCTCATTCTGTACCCTATAGCCCACCCTCTCCCAACAATGCTCACAATTTTCAATTTATCCCAGTATCCGAAGAGGAGATTAGAAAAGTGCTCCTCAAATTAAAATTAAGAAGCCAACATGGACCTGACTTACTGCAAATCAAGTTCCTAAAACTTGGTGCCACAGTCATTGCCAAACCAATTGCTTTCATAATCAACTCTATTCTGGCTGCAGGCCATATCCCTAAGACCTGGAAAACTACCAGAGTTGTCCCAATCTTCAAAAGTGGGGAGAAAAGCACTGTCTCAAACTGCGGGCCAATCTCTCTTCTCCCAATACAATCCAAAGTCATGGAAACATGTGTTCACTCCCAATTAAGTGATTACTATACCAATACAAATTTCCCTAGCCAATTCCAATCTGGCTTTCACCCAAAACACTCCACAGTAACTATTCCCCTAAAAGTTTGCAATGAGATACAGTGTGGAATTGAACTGGGATAACTCACTGGTGCAATATTCCTAGTTTTGCAAAGGCTTTTGATACTGTTGATTATGTTATCCTGCTTAACAAACTCCAGTGCTCTAGAATAGGGAAGCATGCTTTAAACTGGTTTCATTCCTACTGTACCTATCAGGTAGATACCAACATGTGTCTATCTCAGGCTCAGACTCCAACCCCTTGATATTTATTTATTTATCAAATGTTTTACCAGGAAGTAATACATTGAGAGTTACCTCTCATTTTCAAGTATGTCCTGGGCATAGAGTTAGAATTACAAATAATACATGGCTACAAATACAGTTACTTAAATGAACAGGGTATACATTATATACAATACATTGCATGCACAGTAAAAGAAGATGTATATTATAGGCTTATGTAACAGTTACAGACCAGATTAAAATGTGAGACAGCCTTAGTTTTGAAAGAACTTAAACTGGTGGTGGATGTGAGAGTCTCTGGTAGGTTGTTCCAGTTTTGGGGTGCACGGTAAGATAAGGAGGAGCGGCCGGATACTTTGTTGAGCCTTGGTACCATGAACAGTCTTTTGGAGTCTGATCTCAGATGATAAGTGCTGCATGTGGTAGGGGTGAGGAGCTTGTTCAGATAGATGGGTAGCTTGCCCAGAAAGAATTTGAAGGCAAGACAGGAAAGGTGAACTTTGTGCCTAGACTCAAGTGATGACCAATCTAGTTCTTTGAGCATTTCGCAGTGATGTGTGTTGTAGTTGCATTGGAGAACAAAACGACAAATTGATTTGTAGAGGGTGTCAAGTTTGCTAAGGTGGCTTTGGGGTGCCGAGCCGTACACTATGTCTCCATAGTCGATAGTTGGCATTAGCATCTGCTGTGAGATACGCTTTCTGACCAGCAGGCTTAGGGAGGATGTGTTCCTGTAAAGTACACCTAGTTTGGCATAGGTTTTGGATGTCAGGGTATCAATGTGCAATCCGAATGTTAAGTGGAAGTCAAGCCATATGCCCAGGTATTTAAAACTAGTAACAGGAGTTAGGGTGGTGTTACAGTCTTGTCAGTGTTTAAAAACAGTTTGTTTTGGGAAATCCAGTTTTCGAGTCTCAAAAAGTCAGGCTGAAGTATGTGTTGAAATTTGTTGAAGGTCGGAGAGGCTATGGCTGTGTGCATATAGGATTGTGTCATCTGCATAGATACTGTATATATTGAAGCTTCCTTACAAGCTGTGGGAAGATCATTGATTAACACTGAGAAGAGTAGGGGCCCCAGAACAGAGCCTTGCGGGACGCCACAGGTGATATCAAGGGGATTGGAGTTAGAGCGTGAGATGGACACATGTTGAGATCTACCTGGTATGTAAGACTGAAACCAGTTTAAAGCATGCTTCCCTATTCCAGAGCTCTGGAGTTTGTTAATCAGGATAGCATGATCAACAGTATCAAAAGCCTTTGCAAAATCTAGGAATATTGCACCAGTGAGTTGTCCCCGTTCCATTCTACACTGGATTTAATTGCAAACTTTTAGCAAGGTAGTTACGGTGGCGTGTTTGGGGCAAAACCCAGATTGGAATTGGCTAGGGTATTGATATTGATATCACCTGTGGTATCCAGCAAGGCTCTGTTCTGGGGCACCTACTCTTCTCAGTGTTCATCAATGATCTTCCTACAGCTTGTAAGGGAGCTTCAATACACATGTATGCAGATGACACAATCTTATATGCACACAGTCCTAGCCTCTCCGACCTTGAACACATACTTCAATCTGACTTTGAGACTTGAAAATTGGATTTCCCAAATCAAACTGTTTTATACACTGACAAGACTGTAACAAATGGTATTTGGGACCAAGGCTAAATTTTTAAAGCTTCCAATGACTGAGTTCCAGATCAGAACAAACGCTAACACCACCCTAACTTACAAGCTTTAAATACTTGGCATATGGTTTGACTCCCATTTAATATTCGGGATGCACATTAATACCCTGACATCCAAAACCTATGCCAAACTAGGTGTACTTTACAGGAACAAATCCTCCCTAGGTCTGCTGGTCAGAAAGCGTATCGCACAGCAGATGCTAATGCCTATTATCTACTATGGGGATATAGTTTACGACTCGGCACCCCAAACTCACTGCAAAATGCTCAAAGAACTAGATTGGTCATCACTTGAGTCTAGGTGCAAAGTTCATCTTTCCTTTTTTGCCTTCAAATACTTTCTGGGCAAGTTACCCGTCTATCTGAACAAGCTCCTCACCCCAGCACATGCAACACTTATCATCTGAGATCTGACTCCAAAAGACTGTTCATGGTTTTAAGGTTCAGCAAAGTATCCGGCCGCTCCTCCTTCTCTTACCGTGCACCCCAAAACTGGAACAATCTAATGGAAAGTCTCACAGCCACCGCCAGTCTAAGTTCTTTCAAAACTAAAGCTGTCTCACATTTAAATCTGGTCTGTAACTGTTAAGCCTATAATATATATACAGCTAAACCCCGTTATAACGCGGTCCTTGGGGTCCACAACCCAAAGACCGCGTTGCAACCGGGGTCGCGTTAAAATTTCACCGGCATTAGCTCTGGAGCTTCCTCATTACAGATTTAAATCTCCTCCATTTTGCCGCCTTACCAGTGCTCTCCTCTTCCTGCTGTCCACGTGCTCATATCTCTCTGCTCTCTTGCCGTCGTATGCCATTGTTTTTTTCAAACATTCAATTCAATGCTTTATTGACTACCAGACACAGACACAAACACAATTAAACATTAATACATTTTGTACAAAACACATGCAGGGATTGAACTCGGGACCTTCTGATACCAATGCCTTGCTTCTTACCTCTACACCATAGGTTTGGTGTGACAAGACAGAACCTATAAATATATTTATCCTCTACAACACAAGGTACATGTCAATGTGAAATCTTAAGTCTATTTCTAGCTGTCTATGACATCACACAGTTCTGTGGTCTAGTGGAAGAACTTCTTACCAACATATGCAAGGGTCCTGGGTTCAATTCCTGTATGAAATGGTATAATTAACTTTTTTAATAAATTATTATTTTAATTATGTTGTATAATTTATAAATATATAATTCTTTATTATTCTTTATTAAATAATAATTATTCATTAATCAATAATGATGTATTAATAATAATTCATTATTAATCATTCTTTACTAGCTTTACTATGCCTGTGCTTCCCATCACTCGTCGCTCGACATAGTTCTGTATGGAAGCATTTGACTATTCTCTCAGTGACTCCTCAGGTATTGACGCGGATTGGACGACTACCCCCTCTGGCTCTCGACTTTGGCTCTACTTGGACTTCGTGACTTCTGGCATCCCTGATCTTGGCAACGGCAATAACTACTCCTTCTCTACTACCGGTACCGGCAAGTATTGTCTTCACTACTATACCTGGCCTGGCAACAATAGCACCACACTCCGGACACGCTCCCTTTGCTGCGGGTGCGTGTATCCCTACGTCCCACCTCAGCACAGTTTCTCTCTAATCTGCTTCAGCAAAACCAGGCCATGGATCAAATTGTGGCACTTACACGCCAGGTCGCAGTACTCTCAAACAGGGTACCGACCGCGACCCCGCCAGATGTAAGCCCCCACTCCGCAAGCGCAGTTAGCAGCTCAGATGTAAGGATTCCTCCTCCCAAGCCTTATGCAGGTGAACCGCAAGATTGTAGGGGTTTCCTAAACCAGTGTGAGGTGCAGTTTGAAAAGGCCCCCCATCTCTACAATACTGCTCGCAAGAAGGTAGCCTACATTTATAACCTCCTCACTGGCAGCACCCTGGCTTGGGCTTCCCCAGTTTGGGAGCGACGTTCTGACCTTACCCAAGATTACCCAGCATTTAAAGCCGAGTTTCAACGGGTATTCGATTCCCCCGCTTGTCGGGAGATGGCATCTGTTTCTCTCCTCCAGATCACGCAGGGACGGCGAACGGTGACGCAGTATGCTGTGGAATTCCGGACTCTAGCAGCCGAGACTAACTGGGGACAAGAGGCTCTCGTCTCCGTATTCTGGCATGGCCTGGCAGATCCCATCAAGGACGAACTCTCTCGCCAATCCAGGCCGGATCAACTGGAGGTCCTGATTGATTTGGCCATCCAAGTGGATCAACGCATCCAGGTACGCCGCTCAGAGCGTCAGCGCGCTCGCTTCCATAACTTTCAAGTTCCGTTCTCCAGTACTCTCAGCAGCACTCCTGGTCCCTCAAGGGCTGCCACACCTCTTCGTCCTGCACTGGAGTTGCCAGAGCCAATGCAATTGGGGGTACAACGCATCCGCACACCGATACGGCAGTTCCGCCACGCCGGGGGATTGTGTTTCTACTGCGGATCCATGGAACATCGGATTCGGGAGTGTCCATTGTGTCCGGGAAACGGGAACACCCAGTGAGTACAGAGGGGCTCTCTCTGGGTGTAATGTCTCCACGCCCCCTTCTTAAAGATGAACTCCCTAAGAAACTTACATTTCCAGTCTTCCATTCAGGCGATAAGTTCAAGACTTCTACCGCCGCTTTCATTGACTCAGGAGTTGGAGGAAACTTCGTGGATCTAGAATTCACCAGGGTTAACCGCATACCACTAGTGAGAAAGAAGGTTCCCATCGCACTCGTCGGTATCGATGGACGTCCTCTTACCCCGGCCCACATCTCCTTAGAGATGGCTCCCTTGCTTCTGTCTTCACATCTACACAAGGAGACCTTAGTTCTCGATGCCATTCACGCTCCTGGGATACCCATCACCCTTGGTCTTCCTTGGCTACAGCTTAACAACCCTCTCATTGACTGGACTTCCTCTGCTCCCATTTCCTGGAGGCCGAGGTCAGACGAGACTCATCAACTGCTGGCCAATACCTCTGTTCCCGAAGTTATTCTACCTTCCATTTACCATCAATTCCGGGACGTTTTCAATAAGGTACAGTCAGACCTCTTGCCGCCACACAGGACTTACGATTGTCCAATCGATCTAGTTCCTGGTTACTCCCTACCCAAGTCCAAGACCTACCCCTTGTCGTTACCAGAATCTCACGCTATGGATGAATATATCCAGGAGAATCTCAAGAAAGGCTTTATTCGTCACTCCAATTCCCCAGCAGGGGCTGGGTTTTTCTTCGTCAAGAAAAAGGATGGGTCGTTGAGGCCTTGCATCGACTACAGGGGTTTAAACCACATCACTATTAAAAATCGTTACCCCATTCCCCTTATTACCGAACTGTTCGATAAATTACAGGGGGCCAAGATTTTTTCCAAGTTGGATCTACGTGGTGCCTATAACCTGGTGCGCATCAGGAAGGGGGATGAATGGAAGACGGCCTTCAACACGCGTAGTGGACACTACGAATATCTGGTAATGCCTTTCGGCTTATGTAATGCCCCCGCTGTCTTCCAGGATTTCATCAACGACGTCTTTCGTAAGGTACTCAATATTTTTGTTATTGTATACTTGGATGATATCCTGATTTTTTCCAAAGATCTCCAGGACCATATA
>WSYH01000117.1:182360-260304 GCA_036426205.1 Ascaphus truei | reverse complement strand
ACCCACACCTTGGTCTTCCGTGGCGAGCTTAAAACAACCCTCCATTGAGACTGGACTTCCTCTGCTCCCATTTCCTGGAGGCCGAGGTCAGACGAGACTCATCAACTGCTGGCCAATACCTCTGTTCCCGAAGTTATTCTACCTTCCATTTACCATCAATTCCGGGACGTTTTCAATAAGGTACAGTCAGACCTCTTGCCGCCACACAGGACTTACGATTGTCCAATCGATCTAGTTCCTGGTTACTCCCTACCCAAGTCCAAGACCTACCCCTTGTCGTTACCAGAATCTCACGCTATGGATGAATATATCCAGGAGAATCTCAAGAAAGGCTTTATTCGTCACTCCAATTCCCCAGCAGGGGCTGGGTTTTTCTTCGTCAAGAAAAAGGATGGGTCGTTGAGGCCTTGCATCGACTACAGGGGTTTAAACCACATCACTATTAAAAATCGTTACCCCATTCCCCTTATTACCGAACTGTTCGATAAATTACAGGGGGCCAAGATTTTTTCCAAGTTGGATCTACGTGGTGCCTATAACCTGGTGCGCATCAGGAAGGGGGATGAATGGAAGACGGCCTTCAACACGCGTAGTGGACACTACGAATATCTGGTAATGCCTTTCGGCTTATGTAATGCCCCCGCTGTCTTCCAGGATTTCATCAACGACGTCTTTCGTAAGGTACTCAATATTTTTGTTATTGTATACTTGGATGATATCCTGATTTTTTCCAAAGATCTCCAGGACCATATATGCCACACCTCCTATGTCCTTTCCCGTCTCCGTGAACACCATTTGTACGCCAAACTGGAGAAGTGCACCTTTCATACGACCTCTACTCCGTTCCTGGGGTATATCATTTCCGATGAGGGCTTTATGATGGACTCCGGTAAACTTCAAGTGGTCACTGAATGGCCAAGACCCAATTCTCTCAAGGCCATACAACATTTTTAGGCTTTGCTAATTATTATCGTAAGTTTATACGGAGTTTTTCCACCATTGTGGCACCCCTTACTGCGCTCACCAAAAAAGGAGCTGATCCTTCTGCTTGGTCATCCGAGGCCATCTCCGCCTTCGAGACACTCAAGGAAGCCTTTATATCCGCACCTATTCTCCATCATCCCGACATTGAACTTCCCTTCGTCCTGGAGGTCGACGCTTCTGATTGCGGCGCTGGTGCCGTTCTGTCTCAGAGACCCACGTCCCAAGATAAGTTACATCCCTGTGCATATTTTTCCAAGAAATTCTCGTCTGCCGAGAGGAACTATGACGTGGGTAACAGGGAACTTCTGGCCGTGAAGATGGCTCTTCAAGAGTGGAGACACCTGCTGGAGGGGTCGAAAGAGCCGTTTACTATTCTCACGGACCACAAGAACCTTCTTTACATAGAGAACGCTCGACGCCTTCGTCCACGACAGGCTCATTGGGCTCTTTTTTTTTCTCGATTCGATTTTCACCTGTCCTATATCCCCGGGACCAAGAACGTAAAGGCAGACGCACTCTCCCGAATACATTCTTCTGAAGAGAGGCCAGAGGAATCGTTGGAGACTATCCTTCCACATTAGAGGATTCTCGCCACATATACTTTCAAGAATCTTGACAAGATTTTGCACTCCCAGAGACGCATTCCCAAGGACTTGGTCGTTCCCGACAACAAACTCTTTGTACCATCCAAATTTGTTCCAGAGGTCCTGTCTTGGGGTCACTCCTCTAAATCTGCAGGTCATCCAGGTTTTAAGAAGACTACTGATCTCATTCGTCGGAATTTCTGGTGGCCAAGAATGTCTCAAGATATTCTGGAGTTTACCCGCGCATGCCCCACGTGCGCTCAAAGCAAGACTCTCCGTCAAAAGCCTCAGGGTTTTCTGTTACCCCTTCCAGTTCCCGACCGCCCCTGGTCCCACATTTGTATGGACTTCATCGTGGAGTTGCCCAGGTCCAGAGGAATGAACACTATCTTGGTGGTCGTGGACAGGTTCTCGAAGATGTCCCAATCATTCCACTTAACGGATTACCCACCTCCCCCGCCCTTGCTGATATCTTTACGGAGCAGATTTTCCGGATTCATGGGATCCCTTCGTCCATTGTTTCTGACAGAGGTTCTCAGTTCGTATCCAAATTTTGGAGAGCTTTCACGAAGAGATTGGGCATCTCTTCTTCCTTCTCTTCCGCCTATCATCCTCAGTCCAATGGACAAACGGAGAGAATCAATCAATCCCTGGAGAAGTACCTGAGATGTTTTATATCCGATTTCCAGGATGATTGGGCTCAACTCCTCTCTTGGGCAGAGTATGCCGTCAATTCTGCAAAAAACGAGTCCACTCGGGAGTCTCCCTTCTTTATAAATTATGGGTTCCACCCTCCCTGTCTTCCCATTCCCAACATTCCTTCTGGAGTACCAGCCGTAGATGAACGCATTTCTTCCCTCCAAACCGCATGGTCCAGGATTCAGTCTACCCTTCTCAACTCCTCCCGCAGATCGAAACTACAGGCCGATCGTCGTCGTCGTTCGGCGCCCAGTTACAAACCAGGGGATTTGGTATGGCTCTCCTCTAGGAATATCCATCTCAAGGTACCATCTCCTAAACTGGCACCTAAGTTCCTGGGTCCCTTCCCAATTTGTGAACAAATCAATCCCGTGGCATTCCGGCTCCAACTACCACCCAGTATGAAGATTCCCAATGTCTTCCATGTGTCCCTCTTAAAACCATTTATCTCCAGTCACTTCTTTCCGGATCAGACTCGTAAACCAGATCCCATTACTGTACAAAATAACGAGGAATACGAAGTTCACTCTCTTTTGGATTCTCGCCTATCCAGGGGTCAGCTTCAGTTCTTGGTGCAGTGGAAGGGCTTTGGCCCTGAAGAGAGATCCTGGGTACCTTCAAAGGACATTCATGCCCCGGCCCTTCTTAAGTCCTTCAGGAAAAAGTTTCCAGAGAAACCGTTCTTGGACCGTCCTGAGGCCGTTCCTGAAGAGGGGGGTACTGTCAGGAATCGGCGTTCTCCTCGCTTCCCACACAAAGCACTCCCTCTCCGCAGGGAGTCCCTGGACACACAAAACAATCCTGCCTTACCGGCCTCCACGGCTCCTCGCCCCTGCCGCCGTCGCGGGATCACTCCCCTCGGCGATTCCTCTGCTCAGCGCCGGGCGCGCCCACGCCCTCCTACACGCACGCCAGCCCCAGATGTTATGTGCATGCATTCTCAGCTTACAGAGCACTTTTAACCACTGCTTCTGCAGTGAGGCGTCGCCCCCAAGCATCACACAGTTCAATGCAAATCAATGATTACACTCAGCTGGGCTGTAACACCTCTCTCCTATCAGGGAGGACTCCTTGCAGTCCTCCAGGCCTGCCCCCTTTTCCCATTAGCCTGCCTAACTTTATTATGCCTGTGCTTCCCATCACTCGTCGCTCGACATAGTTCTGTATGGAAGCATTTGACTATTCTCTCAGTGACTCCTCAGGTATTGACGCAGATTGGACGACTACCCCCTCTGGCTCTCGACTTTGGCTCTACTTGGACTTCGTGACTTCTGGCATCCCTGATCTTGGCAACGGCAATAACTACTCCTTCTCTACTACCGGTACCGGCAAGTATTGTCTTCACTACTATACCTGGCCTGGCAACACTAACACCACACTCCGGACATGCTCCCTTTGCTGCGGGTGCGTGTATCCCTACGTCCAACCTCAGCACAGGGGACGGGTCTGGTCTGCGGGCAGCACCGGCGTAACAATACTTGAAAACGAGAGGTAACTCTCAATGTATTACTTCCTGGTAAAACATTTTATAAATAAATATCAAGGGGTTGGAGTCTGAGCCTTAGATAGACACATGTCTCCCATGGAGGGGGCTGGGGCTTTTTTCAGGCACTTGTGATTGCACGTCTTGCCGCGGTCAGGATATGTAATAATAATTTAGTTTTATTTTCGTTTAAATTATCTAGCGGCTTACCAAGGGCAATAACAATCAGGTCTAGGTGGATTCTTATCTCAATAGTTTCTCGCACCAAATTCTGCACTATTCCCCAAAATCTCTGTATTTTGGGGCAAAACCACCAGATATGGGCCATATCTCCGACACCGCCGCAACCCCCCCAGTAAAGATTTGTGGTCTCTGGATAAATCTGCTTCAACCGCTGAGGCGTCAGGTACCACCTAAACATAACTTTATAAATATTCTCTTTAGAAATTGTGCATAATTATGTATTTGTTGCATCGACCCAAAAAGCTTGCCAATCTTCCCAAGGAATCTCTATCTGAAAATCCTGGGCCCATTGATCCATATACCGGTGTGTGCAGGGAGCCTTAAATTCCAGAGAAGTGAGAACTTGATTTAATGTTGAGATAATACCCCACTGATAACTTCTTTTTCTACATAGTTCTTTAAATACAGAAAACTCTGGGAAAGACCCACTCAGGGACAACTGCCTAAGATAGTGGGAAACTTGTAAAAATCTGAGTACCTCAACCCCCGTAAAGGAGTATTTCTAGCTAAAATTGCTAAAATGTAATAATTTGTCGTTCAGAAGCATACCCCCACATCTCTAACATTTTGAACTTTCATACATCAAATGTACCCGAACCGGATAGCTTTTGACCCTATGCCAGATTTTAAAAGAAAATGTTGTTACTGCCGAATCAAAGAGATCTGGTTTAAAGCTCTTTGTTGGCCTTTTACTCCACAAAAGGGCCGGGAGTGTCGCAGAGCTGTTAAATATATTTTCTAAGTCTACCCACCGATATTGATTTTCTTGAGAATGCCAACAAATTATCTGTTTCAAATGGGAAGCTAAATAATATACAGATGCAGCGGCCATAATTTTAACAAATCACGCAGTGTATACCTGGGAATACCCATGTCATGGCGTGGGATATCTTCCAACCGTACCGCCTTAAGACACGAGTGCAGAAAATGGCATTTTAGTGTTGTGGCTTTTAAACACCTGAAATTGACACAGTAGCACAGTTGCACAGTACTGTACACATTACAATTCATTCATTTCATTGCATTTAATTGCACACAATCCATGAAATTCAAACAAAGCAACCGCAATAAACACGTGTGCCTGGGGCGATTGGCCGCGTTAATGCCGCGTGGAGTACAGCAACGCACACGAAAACGGTGCCGTGGTTTGTTAAAATAATGGCCGCGGCATCTGTACGCTCATTATTAATATATTTAATTTCTCCTGTATTAGATTACCAAGAGTTTCTAATGTAGGCGCTCTAAATGTAGATCTTTTTCCTTCTTCAAATTCGTAAATCCATTACTGTACTGTATCTCTCTGTGCCCTATTGCTATCTTCTACCAGAGTCCCTATTGATAATAAAGTAATCTCATCCTAAAATGGATCTTCCTCATAGTTCTTCCAATTCCGAAACCAAAATGTTATCATACACATTAAAGGTAACTCTAGATCTATGACCTTTGCCATGGTACAATTTGTACAATAAGAGACAACATGAAACAGGTTTAACTCTAGTACCATTGTAAGCCCTTTCTCAAGAGGGACACGTGTTTCAGTACGAGGGAACTCAGTAAGATTTATGATGGTAAATTCTGTCTCATCCCAACCTACCAATGTTGTCATCCTCTCTCATTTCTCATCCTATGGGTGGTGGGTAATTAAGTGTGCTATAAAAAAAATGATAATTTTTGTGCTGCAACCTAATCCTTGATGAAATTGCTTATATGCACCGAGTCGTTGGATGCTGCTATGACTTCTTTAAGTCATTAAAATAACTTTCATTTGATCCTATTTTTTGATTATTCATTTATCCTGAGCAGATTATTTGTTTTAACACCATTTTTACTATCCTTGAGTTTCTAGACCTATTTTGTGGCCGTCCCAATTTGCTGGCATCTGAGTACTTTTTTGATTTTATCCTATGGTTGACACAGCCCCATCTGTCCTTGTCTCATACATTTATTTTTCCCACGTCTTGTTGCTTTGATTCTAACAATGATGTCAATTTTATTTTATATAAAGTTATTTGTTGTTGATCCTTACCTCTTACCTTTCCTGAAAGGGTGACAGATTGCAATTTTATCCAAATTATCCCACGTGATGCGTTGTCTGACTTAATTTGATTTCTACTTCTTTTTCTTTCACGTGCTTCTTTTCTTAATGATTTTCATTTTATATTTTGACCGTAGATTGAAAGGTTAGTTGATTTTATGACTAACTCCATCATACTTTTCTATTCTATAATGAAAATAAAATAATAATTAATGGGGAAAAAAAGTTATGGAAAAAAATATTTAAACTTCAAAGAAGTGTTAATTAATTATATACCACCATGCTGATCAAATAGAGAGTTATTTATATCACTAATAGAGAATGAGAAAAGTTGGAAACTGGTAAATATTAAAATAAAGACAATGAAAGGGAAATGTTAATAGAGCGAATTTTGGGTTTTGCAGTGGATAACACATGTATAATCTAATTTTGTACAGTACAATATATATATATGTATGATTCTTGGCAGTTCATTTCAGTGATAAATGTACTATATATTTCATGTCAAAGAGCAGGTTATGTAGTAGAGTATATAAAATACAGTAAGTTACAGTATATTCCAGTAATGCAGTAGAAATATATTTGTAGACAAAGAACTCTACCTACTGTAGCAACATCATTTATTTTCAAAAAGGTAAATCAGATTCAGAAATATTAAAGGAAGCTGTTGAAAAACTAATCCTTATCTGATTTGTGAGACAGTCAGCTGCACTTTGAAATTAGCTTACTGTAGGTTAATTTTCAAGTATGTTGACCTCATGTATTTGGCATACTTGTAGTATTCTTATGAAAACCAGTGTCAAACATGCTGCCTTTATATATATAAAACATACTGGACACCTAACAAGCTCCTATTGAACCCCCAAAATGACCACAACATATATATAAGCATATGAGTGTCACAGAGGAGTGCTACTGAGCATGGCAATATATACTTAAAAGCAGAGACAGAACATAAAACACAGACAAAGCTCAGTTTTTAGCACATCCAGTGAGACTCATACACGGTACAGTGCCTAAATATATATGTATAAATATCTAATAAGTAAAATGGTCTTTTAGTTTGACATTTTTGGCCAAAATTGTTGTAAGCCCCTGAGCCAACGCCAAGGCAGACCACATATCAGGGGTCCCTAACGCTAATATAAATTCTTAATAACCTGTGTAATAACAGGAAGAATGATTTATAGTAAATCTGTCAATATTAGTTGCAAAGTTCTAAGTCTGACTGAAGCTTTTATTAAGTTGTAAGGGAAAAGGGGAATGGAGGCTCCCGCATCAGCTAGTAAAATAAGTAATGTGAATGAGGTAACTCACAGACTGGTGCAATAGAGGATATATATAGTTAACAAAATAGACGAACAGGAAAGATCCTCCTTGAATGCACTCAGAAAGGTAAGTCAACGTGATATGGTTGATAATATTAAAAAACCTTTTAATCACACATATAGTAAAACATCTTGTATAGAGGGAAATGGCAGAAAGTAATCCACGACCAGTCCCTATTGACAAACCAAGAAACAATTTTCCCAAATAAATACACGGGAGATAATGAGGTATGACACTACACCGCCGATATGTGGGCTAGAGGGCTGCCAGTAGTAATCACAGTGTAACTTCAGACTAGAAATTCTGTTCTATAAAGCAGATAATCTATTGTCAAAAAATCAGCACACCTGAATAAATGGTATGCTGATGCTGGATCTGAAGAGGTGTGTTAATAGGCAGTTGGTAGGTCAGAAATAAATACCTACATGGATACACATAGACCACAAAGTATATAGGTGTATGTCTGCTCCTGAACGGGGTGAAATCAACATATAATGTGGAAGATAATACACACAACATAAAAAATGTCTAAAACCACATACATAGCTAATTGCTGCGTGGCTTGATGGTGTTTGACTTTGCATAGGGCAGGCACAAAATGTGCTCAACTGCTCCCTCCTGCACCAACAACGACTCCCCCCCCCCCACCCTGGTTTGCTGCGGAGGAGGTGGCAGAGCAAGCAGGATGTTCACACACGCGCTCTAGGAAGCAGCAGGCACAGAAGTGCCTCAATGCTAGAGCGCGCTGCTGCCGTGGCTCGAGGGGGAGAGCGGGCTCCTGGGGGAGGGGGAGAGCGAGCTCCTGGGGGAGGGGGAGAGCGGGCTCCTGGGGGAGGGGGAGAGCGGGCTCCTGGGGGAGGGGGCTCCTGGGGGAGAGGGAGCAGGAGAGCGGACTCGGGAGGGAGGCGGCCCGCTAGCCGCGTGTTGTGCAGGCTTGCCTTAGTAATATCAGGATACATTGTAGCTGCTGAGTTACACTGACTGACGGATTGATTGAAACTGAAAGGCGGCCATTTGATTGGCACACAATCAGGATTTGTACAGATAACAGGAGCACCAAAAGATTGCCAGCTTAGGTAACAATGTATTTGTCACATGTTTTACATATTAAAGTAGGAAAAAAAGGGGCAAATTATTGCTGCTTTATAATCCAGGGATAATATAATTTCAAAACATACTGGACACCTAACAAGCTCCTATTGAACCCCCAAGATGACCACAACATATATTTAAGCATATGAGTGTCACAGAGGAGTGCTACTGAGCATGGCAATATATGTAGCCCCCTGTAAACAGCACGGGCTAGACCTATCTTCCTTCTACTGTGGTAAGTCCTGTTAAGGGCAGGCACCAGTAATCATCATGGGTTTTCCCCCCTTCCTAGCCCTGCCCTGAGTGGTAGACGCAGGCCCCTGACTCTGCTGCAGGCACGAGACAGAGGGGAGTCTCTGTTGACATCATTAGGGGTGGGGCTGACTCTATATTTAGCAGCCGCTCCTGTAAGTGACGAGTCAAGTCGGAGTTGGTGGTGTGTGTTAGTCCTAGGCTGTTAGAGCTGCTCTGTCCGAGAAGTTGGAGGAGACAGTGCGGTCTCACCTGTGCAGCCGTACAGGAGCAGAGAGAGGAGCGGAGAGACTCAGCCACTTTGAGTAGAGCTGATAGCACGATATACCCGGTGGACCAATGCCCCTCACCATGCTGCTGGGTGTGATGGGGAGAATCCAGTCTCCACCCAGAGGCTAACCTCTAGGTGGGCTGCGGGGTATTGATGCCCCAGCCCAAACCATCCTGTCGGAGGAGAGACTTGGAGGGAAGGAGAGGAGGAGAGTGAATAACGGAACTTTGCTGTTGTTGTTGTGGCTGCTGGTCGCCACTACCTTTGGAGTCGCTGATCTGACCAATAAAGAGACACTACTTTTATACAAAGACTATTGTGTGAGTACTGAAGCATTCAACCCTGGACCAGGGAGGTTCTTCTATACAGGTCCTATCCCATATTCCTGGGAGTATAGAAGATGGAGGCGCTGCACCACTAAGAAAGCATGGAGGCTACCACCCCAGAAGCCTGGTCCTGTCTCCCCAATAACAACGCGGGAAGCTCAGGCCCTCCTGTTCCAAGCAGGTATGCACCACCACTACACATGTAATCTGCCCTCACGCACCCTAGACACCACCGATGAGTCTGGGGGGGGGAGGGGGGGAATAAGGGTTACATATATATATATATATATATATATATATATATATATATATATATATTCACAAGTGATATTCTTTATTGGCTATATGCTAACGGTGGAGGTTTTTTGTTGCCTTTTTCACCCACCATAACTTAAAACCTATATGGTAAACCTACCCAGCCTAGAAATATTGCAAAGCAAGTATAAGCCCACCTCACTGATGATACCCATCAAGGTTGAAACATGTCTGTGAGTGGTTTGACTTGCTTTGCTAGTCCCATGCTGTGCTTAAAAGCTGTGTGAACAGCGATGCATTAGCTTAAATGGGCTCCATGTGAATGGATTTTCTAGGCAAAAGGTGACACATTGTGTGCACATTTGCATGCCATTTCCCAGAATTCCTTGCTGCATTGGGAGCACTGTACACTACCGACACACTTTATTAAAGTGTGGCCGGTACCGCAAGCCGGGAGATTTCCCGGCTTGCTAGTGGCCGCCCCATGACGCGCGGTCACGCGTCTTCGGGAGCCTGCGCCCCCTGCACGCGCGTCCAGGGCTCCCCGAGGGAGCCCTGGTGTCCCGCGATCGCGGGACGGCGGCAGGGGGTTCCGGGGGACCCGGCGGACCCGGCAGCGGTAGGGAGAGCGCCCCGATCGGAGGGCGCTCTTCCGCTGCTTCGGCGCGCGCCCGTCACCCTCGGGCGCGCGCCAGGCTACTGCTGCGGCCAAGAACGGGCAAATGCTCGAATAAACTTGGCCGCAGCAGTATGTTAGGTGATAATGGTTGAAAGGCAGGGTTGCAGACCTGTCTAAGACATGTGAATGTGCTCACAAGTGATATTCTTTATTGGCTATGTGCTAACGGTGGTATATAGAGAAGAAAATAACCAGCGCTCAATAAAAAAGGCTAATATAAAAGGTGTATAAGCTCAAACCAATTATGTGAAAAGACTAGGTAAATTATAAATCAATAAAAAATGGAACGGCAGCTCAACAAGGAATAACTAGTTCCTAAAATACATTAAAAAAAGCAACAAATGTGAGCGCACAATCCTATAGGTAATTGATCACCATTTAATAGGATATATTAGCAAATAACAAATAATAAATGACCATATAAAGGTAGATTTGCAAAACAGAATTAATAACAATAAAAATAGAGGGAAAGATTGCTGCAGCAATTTAGTGAGGATAACTTCAGATATAGGTAAAACGTCTGCTGAGTCCTGCTGTTTGAGATATATCTGAATTCGCCTCCTCAGCACAGTCTCTCCTCCTTTCCTTCCTAGGGGATCTCGGCCCCATGTGAGCTCAGAGAAACTCTCCTCTGTAGGTCCACTGTCAAGGGCTGTGCCAGCCTTCCTTCTTTAGCTGGGGAGCACTTCTCTGTCCCCCTCTCTGGAACAGCAATCTCTCACTCTGTGACTCTCAGCATTGTCTCTCTGGCAGCATGGCCGCTCTCTATGTTTGCCTTAAACACTTCACTCAAGGAGTTGATTCTGATTAATTATACAGCAGCTGTTACTGGCTACTCTGGGAACGATTAACTCTGTGTAGACTGGAAAGCACACTTACTGCACTGTTCCAGCACCTAGAGACACCTGATGGTATCACAAAGTGCTTCTACAGCAGCTCTTAATCTCTGATCTGTAATACTGATGGTTTGGACGTAATCAACGTTTACATAATAAGGGTTCTTTTATTGATACATTTTTGCAAAGCAAAAATTGGATGCTTACCTTTTTTTATTACATTTTTGCCACTTTTTTTTATAGACAAACGGGCACATACATTTTAAGTTATTGATGAAAAATGACTACAATCTAATCTGCACCTTATTAAAATACATATGCAGGTTATAGTTGACCCGGAAAGAATTTTAGGCCAGTAACCTTTGGATTAACATTATACTTTATACTTTTCCATTTATACTAAATGTTTGAATAGATATGTGCTATGATAAAATGTTTAGCCTACTGGTGAGTTTTCAGCGCAGCTGCATGTGTCAATAGTTAAATAATACAAAAGTAATAGGCATCAAATCATGTTTCTACGGCCTATCAGTGCAATGATTACTACTACATCTGTTGACTGCCAAGACTGAACTGTAAGCCTAATTATAATTTTTTTGTAGCTTGTGTAACTCAATTATGTATATAGCCCTTGTACCCTATACTACTGATGCTGCTGTCACATGTGAGGCTAACAGGAGGCCTGAGCCTCCGCCACTGGGAGCCTGGGGTATACTTATACTCGGTGCAGCGCCTCCACTGATGAGGGATCCCAACGTGGTGGGAGTGTTCCCTTATCAGAACCAACATATACAATAACCACACACAATTGGATAAAACAGTATTTACTAAGCAGACAAATAATAACCTTTGCATCACCCTTAATACTTAAACAGCATGGCACTCCTCTGCATGCACAGCATCACATCAACACACATATGTAAATGATTGCATCACTTTAGTGTCAGTCCTGGTATCACCTTAGTCCTTGGTGTACCAATGTGCCAGGGCACTTAACCTCTGTGTCCACCAGCTATGAAGTTAGCGTGAGTGTGAGGGACAGCGCTTCCCTGTGTTGGGGCCCGTTGGTGCACTTATTATACTACCTCCCTGATCACTGCTACTGATCAGGATAATCCTTGGAACTCAGCAACACCGCACAGTGATCCCACGCCGCACTGCGCTGCTCTCTGCAGGAATGGATACACACGCTGACTCCACAGGGGAGGGATCCCCAGCCGGATCATCCCTTGCAAACTGTCTCTGCTATGGAATCAGATACTCTCTTAGCACTCAGGCTGCACTGGCATTCAATAGTATTGAAAGGAAGCAAAGGAGCACAACCAATATAGAAATCCACAGGAAAGGTCCTATAGAAAAAATGATGGGCACAACTCCAAGCTAAAACTGAGGGTAGTTTAATGAATAAGTGCACAGGGACAGAAACACAGCCCACACACCAACGAGTTTAGTCCCAGTGGGACTTTATCAAGGTCCCCTGGGACGAAACGCGTTGGTGTGTGGGCTGTGTTTCTGTCCCTGTGCACTTATTCATTAAACTACCCTCAGTTTTAGCTTGGAGTTGTGCCCTTCATTTTTTCTATACGACCTTTCCTGTGGATTTCTATATTGGCTGTGCTCCTTTGCTTCCTTTCAATACTATTGTTCATTCTATCAGGACTGCACGCAGGGGAACTTTTCTATGGATGGATTCTGGATTCCTAGACACC
The DNA here is from genome assembly GCA_036426205.1 of Ascaphus truei. Taxonomy (NCBI): domain Eukaryota; kingdom Metazoa; phylum Chordata; class Amphibia; order Anura; family Ascaphidae; genus Ascaphus; species Ascaphus truei. The sequence continues at coordinate 247,527 of WSYH01000117.1, read as the reverse complement.
CCATGGACAGGTAATGGGCATTAGCCCTCATTTTGTTACCTTGGTCCCTATGTGGGGAAGTGTATATGTTAAGTGGGGTGAGAGGGGAACCACATTTGCGGTAGTCATGCTGACTGACCGCTAGGTCCCATGTTTATGTCCCTCCCTTGACCTTTTATTGCACATATGTTGGAAAGTTTTATGAAAGTTCCCATCTATTTACATGCTAAAAATACAGTTTGTGAGTCCAAACACGTATATGAGCGTCGATCTCTACATCTATACATAATGCACTGGCATTCAAGCAATGTCCTGCAGCATATCTCTCTCTAATGCTATATGAAAGGGTCCCTGCATTAAGGCCTTCCCTAAAGCAAGCACTCAGAACACATCTACAGTGACTCAGGGGACTAACTGGGCCCTGGGGGGATTAACCTCTGGCCTAGTCCCTGGAGCACTGCTCCGTGAACCAAACCTGCACCTTCAGGCTCCTGGTCTTCACTCCTCCTTCCTCTCCCAGCAGGCAGTACTAGTTCCTGATCCTCCAGCAGACTCCTGCATCCCTTCTGGGCCCCTGGTGTCAGGTGGTGTCACTGCCCCTGAGCATCATGGGGCTTGTAGTCCTGTCTGCAGCCTTTAACATAGGGAGCCTCGTGCTCTCCTCTAATGGCTGCCGCTCTGCACCTCGCACTCGTGCACCCCTGAAAATGGCCGCCACGGAGTTGCACTGCTCAAGCGCAACCTCCCAGGCCCTTGGGCAGCTCCTCGCCACTTCCGCGCATGCACAACTCTCGCGCATACATCAACATGGTGGCGCCCTGTGGAGGGAACCGCCAGCGACTCCGTCACCCTGCTGCTCTGAGGGTAAGGAGAGGGGGGGGAAACACGGGAGCACGAGGAGACCGGAGGGTACCTGGCTACATCCTCCCCCGGTGAAAACATCCACGGCCCCACTTGAACTAAAACATGCCTAACAACATTATATAATAAAAATGCAGTTCCTGAGTACAACTTAACGATCACTCTAAACAAGATTGTACATTGCAACAAACATATTAATCACCGAGGCTATCTTAGCTTTTGCTTGCTGCTGAGACTCATAGTGAGGTGCCCCTAGCGAATCATAAGCCACTCTATTGGGAGGGCGTCTCACTCGCTGGCTTCTGCGAGTCTGTCTCCATCTCTTCTTCTTGAGAGAGACCATCATAGGCTTGAGGCCTGGACTCTCTGTCAGAGGGTGAACCAGTATGGGAAAAGTCTCTTTGTGACTGACCATTGTCTGTTTGGCATAAAACTCGGACTATTAGGGTTTAATGGTTGGTTACTTGGTGAATTTCCTGATGATGGTGCTTGAATCGCAGACCCATTACCTGTTGCTCCTTCGGGAGGTGCCCACCAATCTCTGCTGGATGTTCCCTCCAAAAGATCTTGAATCGTTAAATCTGTGGACCCTGACTTCTCGGTAGACTCTTCAGGCTCACTGTCATTTACTCCTGTTTCTGTTTCACTTTCTCCCAGTTGTGGGATAGGTAACAGGTGATTTCGGTGCCAGACTTTTACCCTGCCATTCACGTCACGTATGTGATAGACAGGGAGGCCCAGCATTTGGGACTCTACTTAGAAAGGTCCCTCTCTCCAGCGATCAGCTAACGTATGCTTGCCAGGAATCCCTAAATTGCGTAGGAGAACTGCGTCTCCCGGTTGGAGCTATCGATAGCGTACTTTGTGGTCATACCTCCTTTTGTTATTGGCGTTCAGTCTAGCCGTGGCTCTTTCTGCCAACTGATAGGCATGCTGCAGACTGTCCTGTAGTCTCTTCACATATCGATAATGAGCCACATTGGGTACCCCATCGGTAAATACCCGTAGGCGGATGTCGATCGGCAATCTGGCTTCTCTCCAAACATCATGAAGTATGGCCTGTTCCCTGTGGACTCATGCCTAGTGCAATTGTAGGCATGCACCAAGGCCTCCACATGTTTGCTCCATTCTCCTTTTTGAGAATCTTTCAGAGTGCCTAGCATGTCCAGCAATGTCCGATTAAATCTTTCAGGGAGCACATCTCCCTCTGGATGGTAGGGAGTAGTCCTTGACTTCTGAATATTCAACAGTGTTAGCAACTCTTTGATCAGCATGCTCTCGAAATCTCGTCCCTGGTCTGAGTGCATCCTGCTGGGCAGACCATAATGCACAAAATACTTCTCCCACAGCACTTTAGCCACTGTGGTAGCTTTCTGATCTTTCGTGGGAAAGGCTTGAGCGTATCGAGTGTAGTGATCTGTCACTACTAACACATTTCCTCTACCTTTCGAATCCGGCTCTATGCACAAAAAGTCCATTCATACTAAATCCATAGAACCGGAGCTTTTGAGATGGCCCATTGGGGCAGCACGGGTGGGAAGTGTCTTCCTATGAATGCACCGTAGACATTTCCTGCAGTGTTGTTCAATTGACTCCCACATTCTAGGCCAGAAGAACCGGTCTCGCACTAAACCCAAGGTCTTATCCACCCCCAAATGTCCATGATCATCATGTAGTGATCTTAAAACGAGGCCTTGCATACGCCGGGGTAGGAATAATTGTCGACGGTAGGATGATTGTGGAATTGAACAACCCTATAGAGTAGGCCGTTATCCATCTCAAACGTATCCCATTCTCTCATGAGGAGGCTCACATCATCTGGAGGAGCCCGTATCACCAGTGAAGAATCATTTTTGTGTAGAGCCTCTTGGACAGCCTTAGCCGCAGGATCATGCGTCTGTGCTAGTACCAGTTCTTTCCATGTGAAGATAACGTTTTGGGTTAGACCCATGCCATCGGGGTGGCAGTAAGCTTCTGGAAGGGCTTGAGGTCGACACCCTAAAGAATCCGCGACTCGCAGCTCTGAGAATGCCATTCGATCATTTACAATAGCAGCAGTGGAACACACAGCCCTCATCCCTGGCCCTGGAATTACTTCCCAAGGTCCATCGTCGGATGTCTCACCCAGTCCCGATCTTCTACATAGGGCATCAGCTCCTATATTGAGAGGTCCAGGCTTATATTTCAAAGAAAACTTTTAATTGGCGAGGGTGGCCATCCATCTATGACCGGTTGCATCTAATTTGGCGTTGGTGTGTACATTGGTCAGCGGATTATTGTCCGTTCAGACTTCGAAGGTGACCCCGTATAGGTAGTCATGTAGTTTTTCAGATATGGCCCATTTGAGGGCAAGAAACTCCAACTTGTGAACTGGATAGTTCTTTTCACTAGGAGTCAGACTTCTACTTGCATAGGCCACAGGTCGTAACCCAGTTGGGTACTTCTGATGTAGTACTGCTCCCTATCCGTTAAGGCTTGCATCCACGTGCAGGATGTAAGGCTTTTCCGGGTCAGCTTAAGCTAGAACGGGAGCCTCCGTCAAACTCTTCTTCAGCCCCTTAAACACTTCTTCACAAGCGGATGTCCACCGATCCCTGAAGGGTGTTCTCGGAGTGGTCTTCTGCTTGGATTCCTCCGGATAGACCTTCAGCAGGTTGTTCAGCACAGCCGCCTTCTTAGAGTATCCATCCACAAACCGCCGGTAGTATCCGCAGAACCCCAGAAAGGGCCTCAGCTCCATCACATTCTCAGGTCTCGGCCAATTTACCACCGCATCTACCTTGGCCGGGTCTATGACCACTCCATCCGCAGACACTATATTGCCCACATAAGTGACAGACGTCCGACAGAAACGGCACTTGTCCAATGAGAGCTTCAGGCCTTCTTTACCCAATCGATCCAGCACTTTCATCAGCCGAGTCTCATGTTCTTCAAGTGTGGCTCCGAATACAATTATGTCATCTAAATAGACCAGACACTCACGAGGACACATATCTCCAATCGTCTTCTCCATAAGCCGTTGGAAGGTGGCCGGGGCACCGCAGATACCTTGGGGCATCCGGGTGAACTGATCAAATCCAAGAGGACAGACGAACGCTGTCTTCTCTTGATCAGCCGAGCTCATGGGAACCTGATAATACCCAGGTCGAAGGTCCAACACGCTAAACCACTGGCTTCCGGACAATGCGCTGAGGATCTCCTCTATTCATGGTAGCGTGTATTGGTCAGGCACAGTACATCTGTTCAAAGTTCTGTAGTCCACGCATAATCGAACAGACCCATTTTTCTTTCGTACCACCACAATCAGCGATGCATAGGGACTTCGAGATTCAGTCACTATACCGGCCGTCTCCATTTCGTTCAGATCACCCCGCACGTCCTCCACATCTCGGGGAGCTATACGGCGAGACCTTTCCTTAAACGGAGTGTCATCATTCAGATGAATCGTGTGCTGAGCGCTTCTGCTGCACCCCATGTCCATCTCACTAGTAGAGAACACTTCTCGTCTCTCTCTCAACTGAGCACGTAGCCTCTCCTTCCATTCTTCCTCCAGGGGAGACTCTCCGACGTTGAATTGTAGTGCCTCGGGCTCTTCTCCCACACGGGCAGCGTAGACGGTAACTGTGTCGTCCACAGGATCCACAGGATAAATTCTTCCCAGCCTTTGTCCTACTTCAAGCGGCACTGTATGTAGAGACATGTTCTGGATAGACACTGTAATCTTCCTGGGGACGTTAGATGTCCACTCCCGTACTTCAGGTATCATTCAGTAGCCTCAATGAACCTCAGACTCGGGAAGAGTCTCTAGCGAAAAGTATCTGTCATTTTCATGCCGACTGGGGTACTTGATCAGCACTGTCACACGCCTCACTCCCCCTGGTGGAATCTCCAATAACCCTTGCTCCAGATTACAGATTTCACCATACTCTTCTTCATACGCCACCCTATAGCATTCTTCCCGTAGCCAGGGGCTATATTCAGGGATGACAACGGTAGCTCACCGGCTTCTTGCAGGAACGAGCGAATCACTGACCTCACTATATCTGCATTCGTGCCCAATATGATGGGGGCACTGGGATGTTCTCGACACTGGAATGTTCTCGAGCCTCCGGGCAGAGCAAGCTTCCACCAGCATGGGGTGTGACTTGTTGGTGTTCAACTGCAAGATATCCAGCTTGACCGCCACTATTCTGTCTATGGGGTAATCATCTTTACTCAGTCCCCACAACTTCATCTTTTCGGCTAACTGCAAAGGAAGATGGCTGAGGTGCTGGTTGTAGAATGAAGGTAGATGATGGTCACTTGTGACCCAGTGTCCAGAAGTGCTGAAGAGTAGATCCGTTCCACAATGAATCTTATTATAGCGGTGGGCCCTACTCGGCAGTAGGCATCTGGTTGGGGTGTCTCTTCTATGGGAGGCCTCCCCGACTCTTCAGCAACATCCTCGGGTATAGCTGATAAGGACGAGAGTGCCTTACGCACTTTTACGGTGTAGGTCTGTACCTTAGTGAGCTTCTTGGGGTGCGGACAGCTCCATGCAACATGGCCCTTCTCGCCACAGTTGAAACAACGGAAGTCTGGGTGGGGACCCGGACTGTCAGGTGACCTGGGAGCAGACCCAGGCACCTCCGGGGTGGCCGTATCCTTACAGCTCTTGCTTCCCTTTGCTTTGGGCACTGTTGCTTCCTTGTTTTTGTCTTTGCAAGGGTCTTTAGTCTTCTTGGGCGTATGCAACCTAGTATAGGCCTCATGACTCTTCACCTCATCCAGAAGGTCTTCTAGAGTAGGGGGGTCCCCCTTCCATAGCGCGCATCTGATCATTACTACGATATGATGAGTGGGTAGGTCTCCTCGCAGGAATTGAGTGCTCCTATACTCATTCACTTATGAAGCCTTGATGACTTGGCGGGAACGTAGATCCCACAAGATCAATTGGATCTGTTGTATGAATTCTGATAGGTCTTCCCCCTCCTTCTGGCGGAGATTGTAATACTTAGTCCATAACTCACTCACATCATCTTCCTTACCGTATGCCCGGGTAAGAAATTCCATCATCTGATGTGCGGTAACCTCAGTTTGCTGATCTTTATACATCTTGATGGTAGTGGATGCAGGCGGGCGTAGGCACTCCATGATTCGTTGTCTTTTCACCGCATCAGGACAGGTCCACTCTTCCAGTACCTGTGAAGCATATGCCTTCCAAACATCAAAAGCCTCTTCACCGGTGGGGGTAGGTTTTACCCCTGAAAAGAGCTTTAACTTGCGGTATGGCTGCGGGGGAGGGGATTCATGCTTGGGCCCACCCAATTGTTGTATGGCCTGGGCTAGTAATTGGATTTCTCCCATTTTACTGGGGCTGAGGTTGGGGCTGGAGCTCCGCCTACTTGAGCGACAATTAGCACAGGATAATACATTGACCTCATCCCCACATATATTTTCGGGTGGGGACGGGGACATGAGCATACTAGTCTCTAGCAAGTCTGTAATGGGGCTCCAGGATTCGAGTTTAATCGGCATTTCAGGATATATAACAGGACACCCTGAGCTGAGGGCCCCGGGGAACCGCAAGTTGGATGGGCCGTGTTCTGTGGACAATTCACATCCCCCTGTGATTAGTACTGAGCACCATAATCCGTCTGGGTCGGTGCGGCGACCCAAGATTTTGGCATCTTCTAAGCCTGGATACTGCATTAGGATTAAGCATAGTTCATAGGATGAGGCATTGGCAGGAACTTGTCCTACAGCAAGGGTTTGTGAGGGCGGAACTTGCCTCTTTACCGCCCACGTGCACATCTCTTGGCGGGAAGGTAACGTGTAATCTAACAACATTTTTACTGAGTTCGGGCACCCCAGGTCTGAATCTCAGCAGCGCCTCCAAATGTAGCCCTTGTACCCCTGGGGTACTATACTACTGATGTTGCTGTCACCTGTGAGGCTAATCAGAGGCCTGAACCTCCGCCACTGGGAGCCTGGGGTATACTTACACTCGGTGCAGCGCCTTCACTGATAAGGGAACACTCCCACCACGTTGGGATCCCTCATCAGAACCAACATATACAATAACCACACGCAATTGGATAAAACAGTATTTACTAAGCAGAATAATAATAACATTTGCATCACCCTTAATACTTAAACAGCATGGCATTCCTCTGCATGCACAGCATCACATCAACACACATATGTAAATGATTGCATCACTTTAGTGTCAGTCCTGGTATCACCTTAGTCCTTGGTGTACCAATGTGCCAGGGCACTTAACCTCTCAGTGTCCACTAGCTATGAAGTTAGTGTGTGTGTGAGGGACAGCGCTTCCCTGTGTTGGGGCCCGTTGGTGCACTTATTATACTACCTCCCTGATCACTGCTCCTGATCAGGATAATCCTTGGAACTCAGCAACACCGCACAGTGATCCCACACCGCACTGTGCTGCTCTCTGCAGGAATGGATACACACGCTGACTCCACAGGGGAGGGATCCCCAGCTGGATGATCCTTTGCAAACTGTCTCTGCTATGGAATCAGATACTCTCTTAGCACTCAGGCTGCGCTGGCATTCAAGCAATGTCCTGCAGCATATCTCTCTCTAATGCTATATGAAAGGGTCCCTGCATTAAGGCCTTCCCTATAGCAAGAACTCAGAACACATCTACAGTGACTCAGGGGACTAACTGGGCCCTGGGGGGATTAACCTCTGGCCTAGTCCCTGGAGCACTGCTCCGTGGACCTAACCTGCACCTTCAGGCTCCTGGTCTTCACTCCTCCTTCCTCTCCCAGCAGACAGTACTAGTTCCTGATCCTCCAGCAGACTCCTGCATCCCTACTGGCCCCCTGGTGTCAGGTGGTGTCACTACCCCTGAGCATCATGGGGCTTGTAGTCCTGTCTGCAGCCTTTAACATAGGGAGCCTCGTGCTCTTCCTCTAATGGCTTCCGCTCTGCACTTCGCACTCGTGCACCCCTGAAAATGGCCGTCGCGGAGTTGCCCTGCTCATGCGCAAACTCCCAGGCCCTCGGGCAGCTCCTCGCCACTTTAGCGCATGCGCGCGCATACACCAACATGGCGGCGCCCTGCGGAGGGAACTATCAGCGACTCAGTCACCCTGCCGCTCTGAGGGTAAGGAGAGGGGGGGGGAAAACACGGGAGCGCAAGGAGACCGGAGGGTACCTGGCTACAAGTAAAGAATCACAAAGAAAAAAAAGTGTTAGAGAAGAGTTCAGTAGGGAGTAAGAGTGTGAAATAGGAAAAATTACTTTACAATATGTAACTGCGTATAGCATATTATTTCTAGTATTTAGGGTATGTATCATTATTCTGAGACAGATCATAGATTTTATTATTTTACTGTAAATGTAGAAGTAAATTGGATAACAGCCCAGCTAACCTTTGCTTTTTTTTTTTGCAACTTAGGAGGATTTACTTGTTCAGTACTTAATAGGATTGTATGGCCAAATCAGCTACTTGTTTTAATAACCGGGGCAGAAGCAATGGGAAAAGCTTAATCAGTACCCCTCAGTCTAATGTATAAAAGTTATAAAGTAAAGATAAATATTGAGAACCAAATAACAGCCCATTGATATATAGTATAAGCTGTAACTAAGGAAAGTTGAAGAGCATATGGGAATTCCCCTTGCAGAACTTAGATCAGAGGTGTTTGCAAACTTTTTAGTCTGTGCCACCCAGCCTGCTCTCGCCCCCCTGCCTGCCCCCCCCCCCCCCTACCTGATCGCTGGCATTTTCTGACGTCACAACGTCATGTGACCCCGCGGCCTCATTCACTGTGCTGCACATTTAGCTAACCGTTACAAAAAATAAATATGGTAGTTTCTGACATTTTCTTGGACCAGCCTAAACGCAGGACTATCATTTTTGTCAACTTAAGGTTGCCAGATGTCTTATCTGTTTATCAATTCAATTTGTCCTTTACTATATCAATTTAAATACTATATATCCACACCTGTGGGGTGTTTAGCTCTTTCATTCTTTGTTTTCACGCAGCCTAAACACAGCTCGTATTTTATAGGCAGAGATCCAGCTGAAATTGCGGGGTAAGACGGAAGGCTTGGACAGTAGTTCCCAAATGACAAATACAAGATTTTTACTTTAATTATAAATTAATTATATTTATACAGATTTGAATATATTGAATTATAATTGCATGATTCATTATTAGTTAAATAGAAAAATTGGCAAAAGCGCTCCAATGCCAGGAAAAACTAAATATAATATTGCCAAGACCACTTCCTTCCAAAGGTATTTGTAATGAGTAATAATGGTGGTAATATATGACAACCAGAATGGGTACTATCCTCCTGAAGACAGGTGGTGGGTAGTGCAAGCCCACCCACACTAAGTCTCATTGGCAGGTTCCCCTGAATAATAGCAGGTACTCACATATCCTTGGTGTGGCTGACAGGCTGTGCTGCTTCAATGATGATTTACCAGAAGTGAAAAGGATGAAAGGAGCGCACAAGCCTTTGGGTCCTTCCTGCTCCATTTGGCTCGTTCATTATTAGTTAACCCTTTGGTTGTCCTATAGACATAGGGTCTGAAAGTCCTCGGACCCTATGACGTTGTAGGTACATCATTATCTTCCTGCATTTTTCTCTAGGGGAGGTCGCGTTCTGCGCTCCTGTGCATCGTGGAACCTGATCAATGAAGAAGTAGAGCAGGAGGAGGATTACTCCTATTCTGCTCCGTCATCAGGGACAAAATGATCATGTGACTTATAGTTAAATCTAGTAAATATAGATAGTTTGGGAACAATGACATTTGGTGATCTATACATATATTCAAAATGTCTCTCCTCTGTAAAACTACTGTAGTGCAACTGTCACCACTATTACAGAATATCAAGAACAGGTCTTATTGAAAGTGGTGGAATTTATCTAGTACTGTTTCAATTGCATATTTTTTCAGCCAAGATGCTTTAGATATAATAATACAAATAGAATGTACAGTATTAGGATTATATATTATATACTTCAGGTACAGTATATATAATGCAAACCTGATTCATCAGAATCATTCAGTACTGAGCTTTCCTCCCAAAAATGGCAAACAAAACAGGTTTTGGTGGATGGGTTTTATTTATGCAATTCAGTTATTAGGGGGTTACAGTAGAATGGTGGTCAATTTTTTGTTTTATAATGATTTCTTTTAATACACTTAGGTGAATACTTAAAGATGATAAGTGTTTTGTTTGCTAAACAGAAAAAAGGCCATTTCATGCATAAAATATGTGTAATGGAGACAAAAAAAAAAACAATGTGAGGTACTAAAACATACTCTATGCAAATTTAGATTTATTCTGTATAAAATACTTTTGGATTATAATTTCTGTATTATACATTACATTAATTATAATTGTAGAAAAATAGTGTGACATCTCCTCACCGTTCTGCTTAGGGGCAGGGCCGCCAACAGAAATCATGGGGCCCGGAAAAATGAAAGAAGCAGCCCCCCCCAACCTATAATGCACCCACTGTACCACAAAAAAAAATTTTTAGCACGCAACTTTTACTTAACTGTTTTCTTGTTATTGTTAATATGGAAAAAATGCAATCTGTTTATTTTAATATTTTCAACAAAAGACAACAACTACTCAAATTTCTTCTCGTACTATTACTCTCTTTGGCAGATGATATTGAACCTAACCCAGGCCCTCCCTTTTCAACTCTGTCCCATACCCCTGAGAATTCCCCCTTTAAATTCCAAAAAGGTCTAACAGTCGCCCATATAAATATCCGGAGCCTGCTGCCCAAATTGGATGAACTAAGACCATGGTGCCTTATGCATAAACTCAAAGCCATCGTTCTCACAGAAACATGGTTAACCCCTAAAACTCTTGATGCAAATATTGCCATTCAGGGATACTCAATTTCTAGGAGAGATAGGTCAAAGAGAGGAAGAGGGGTGTTATTTTATATTGCAGACACCTTACAATTTACACTGTTAAATTGCCCCCAAGCCCACCCTGTTTTGAAATCCTAGTTGGCAAAATCTGCCTCCCCTTTTCTAAGCCCAACTTGCTTGCTGGCATCTACTGCACCCCTAAAGCCCCTCTACAATCCCTGGCTGATATCACCCAGTTTCTTGGCTCCATTTCCTCTCTGAACGAGAAGAGTGAGCTGCTAGTTCTAGGGGATTTCAACTTCAACTGGCTTGACCCTAAAAACCATAAAATCCAGATACAACTCAAGTCACTTAACCTAACGCAACTCATTTCCCAACCCACACGGACAAACCTGAAATCACACAACCATTCCTTGTTAGACTGGATTCTCTCCTCTTATCCCAGCAGAATCCAATTCTCTGGCACCCTTACTGACATTTTCAGTGACCATGCAATAGTGTACTGTGTAAGGAAAATTAAACCACCCCAATATATCCCTAAAGTTCTCTTCACTAGAATATTTAGAAACTGTAATCCACAACAGTTTGTTGTTGACCGTACCAACTGCCATTGGCACAGAATCAACTTAATTCCCGACCCTGATTCTGCGCTCGTGTATTTCCAATCTGAGTTCTTAAAAGTCTGTAATACCCATGCTCCACTATGCAGAATAAGAGTACAGGTGGCCCACCTTCCATGGGCTACAACTAAATGGGTTGCACTCTACAACTGCTAGCACTCTACCAGTTGAGGGATGCCTTGTGGAAAAGCTACAAAGTAACTGGCACTACCAAGGATCTCAATCACTACAGATGCCTGCGGAATGTGTGCACAAGGCAAACAAGGCATGCAAAAGCACAATATTACTCTGACAATCTTCTCCAGAATACATATAACCCAGCTAAAGTCTGGAAGGTTATCAACAACATCAACAACCAAGTAATATCACTAAGGAGGATATTACTCTGACAAATCCCACTGACATTTCAAATGCATTCAATGACTATTTTTGTGCGGTGTGCTACTAACGTATTAGCCAAACGCACTACAAACCACAAACATGAATCTCATCCTGGGAGTACACCTATAGCCCCACCCCCTCCCAACAATGCCCACAATTTTCAATTTGTCCCAGTATCTGAAGAAGAGATTACACAAGTGCTCCACAAAATTAAATTAAGTAGCCAATGTGGACCTGACTTACTACAATCTAAGTTCCTAAGACTTGGTGCCCCAGCCATTGCCAAACCAATTGCTTTCATAATCAACTCTATCCTGTCTGCAGGCCATATCTCTAAGACCTGGAAAACTGCCAGAGTTATCCCAATCTTTAAAAGTGGGGATTAAAAGCCGGTCTCCAACTACAGGCCAGTCTCTTTTCTCAGATAGAACCAATGCTGTATGGTGCTCCAAAACAAAAAGCAGCAGGTCGTTGTATGGCAAAGTCTGTGTGGAATAACCCTCCAATTATCTGTGATGAGGCTGGAAATTAACTGTCCCCAATGGATGTATGACTGGTACAATGAAATCCCACGTGGCAATGAAGAAAGGATATTATATCAAACATCTGCCGGTGTCCAGTGCTATTGAAACGTCTGAATGTTGGGGAAAAGTAAGCAATAAATTTCCAGATAACCAAAATCACAAGGTACAGAGCAAAGGAATAGACTCACATGGGATGTGTAGCCTCAGGTAAATAGTGAGCCCAATGTATCCAATGGTCCAGGGGGAAAGGTGTGCTACCGTCTGCAGGAATCAATGGACAGGAGGAGAGAGAAAGACAGAGCACTACATTCAGTGCTAGTCAGCCAAAGAACAACAAGAGTGCGTTCCCACGATAAAAATAAAACTATTTAATGGATCAAAGTAACAAATATCACACCAACGCGTTTCGGACTAGACAGCCCTTTATTGAGGTGAATAAAAACGTACCCACCAGAGTGTATTAAATACCAGATCATGACGCTGCCGAGGCCAATCCCCGCCACTTCCAGATGTGTCAAATGACGCGGGGCGTATGACATCAGTGCGTCAGGATCATTGGCAAAAAAAAAAAGAAAGAAAAAAAGAAACTTTATTCATCATGAACACTAACACACCGGACATAAGTAAACTAAGGACATACAAACTAAATCTAACATGCATCTAAAAGCTCATAAAAATTAAATTAAAAAAACGCCTTAGATATGGGATATACATATATTCTACTACAGTAAGGTACAGTAAGTATGTTTGTACTTAAGAATCAACAATCACAAATAATAATAATAATTGCTATAATATATCGTGTGCTTAATCATCAAATAAAGAATCAGCAATAATATACACAATAATTGATGACATTTTTAGAACATAATGATTGTTGTAATCTTAAAAAACGATATTTGAAAGGAGCATATGAAGACTGAAGTGACAAGCAAAATGCATCTATTAGGAATAGAATATATTCCAAAGCAGTTCTATTTTAAGAAATGATAAATAATAAAAATCCTAAACAAAAATTGCCAACTGGACTAAATTTCAGACCAACACTTTTATGGACAAAAAGAAAAATATATGAGAAATAAAGTATTAAAAATAAAACAATAATTGTTATTTAATCATAAATAATCATATCCAAAAAGTGTATGGTCAGAATTAACAGTCACTCAAATTATTTTTTTGTCAGAAACAATTATTTTATTACTTACAGTATAGTCAAAGAAAACAAAGATCCTTAGCTGGTTCATGTTCACGTGTCATAAAGAAGAGGCCCTATATCCCAGTCTGAATTAAGACCATAGGGAATACGGGTCTGAACGGTAAAAATCCAGAATAACTCCCTTCTGTCTAGGATACGTAACCTGTTACCCCCCCTAATCGGTACATGTTCTATGCCAGTGAATGAAAAATTATCCACATTACCCTGATTACAATTGGTAAAATGCTGGGAAACTGAGTGATTAATATCCTTTTTGATAATTAAGCGTAAATGTTCGAGTATACAAACTTTTAAGGATCTAATGGTCCTTCCTATATATTGTTTTCCACATCCACATTTGAGGAGATAGACCACAAACGTGGTATTGCAATTAATAAAGGAAGTTATTTTATATTTTTTACCTGTTTAATATGAAGTAAATTCAGATTTAGTTTCCATATACTTACAAGATTTACATTTTGAATAGGTAAAGCTTCCTTTTGGTAAATTGTTAGAAGAAGTTTTTGTATGGAAAACAAGCTGGAAGAAACATGATTCACAATGGTTTTATCCTTTTTAAAGACAAATTTGGGTCCTTCTCTATAAATTGGATACAGAATTGGGTCTGCAGCCATCACTCCCCAATGTTTTCTCACAATACTTTTTATTTGATCAGCTTGTTTATTGTGTTGCTTGATAAACAATGGGGACCGAGAAACAGGGTCATGTCCCCTTCTCTTACTTATTAATAAAGCAGATCTGTCCATATCCCTGACCTCATCAAAGGTTTTCCTTAGATCATGACGTGAATAGCCTCTGGCCTCCAAACCTTCCAAAAGGTCATTAGACTGAATCAAAAAATCTTCATCATTAGTACATATTCTTTTAAGTCTTATTAGTTGACCCTTAGGTATTCCCTTAAGAAGAGACTTGGGATAGCATTACGATAAACATTAGTAGTAATGTTCATGTGCATATCAATAAATAAAAATAAATCTAAATATTGTAAATGGTGAAAATCATAATTCTTGGTGAAGTGCAAATTTAAATCATTATTATTAAGATATTCAGTGAATAACAAAAGTGTGTGCTCATCCCCATTCCATATAAAGATGAGATCATCAATATATCACCTGTAAAACATGATAAATTGCCTGTAGGGGTTTCCATCTCCAAACACGGTGACCGATTCCCACCAACCTAAAAACAAGTTGGCATAGGAGGGGGCAAAACTTGTGCCCATGGCGGTACCACGTGTTTGGAGATAGAAACCCCCATCAAACATAAAATAATTGTGAGTTAACAAAAAGTGTATGGCGTTCAAAATAAATGTGATCTGTGCTGGTGAAAAATCAGAGTGCTGTAAATTAAATCTGACAGCTGCCATCCCATGTTCATGTGCTATCACTGTGTACAATGATGTAATGTCAAGAGTTAGCCAGATGAAATTGTTTTCCCATTTTATAGATTCAAGTTGGGCCAGAAGATCTCCACTGTCCTTAATATATGATGGCAATGACTGGACAATAATCTGCAAAAAATGATCGACATATCTCGATACATCATCTCCCAAAGATCCAATACTGGAGACTTTTGGCTCTAATTCCAACCCCTTGGATATCACTTGTTATCACCTTTGATACCCCCACCTCCCAATACATATACAAAATACCCCCACCACCCCAATATATATAAAATTCAGACTTACCTTGGGGATGGTGTCAGGAGAGGGGGGGCAGTGGATGCGCAGTGAGGCTAGTGGATGTGGAGGGAGGCTAGTGGATGTGGAGGGGGGCAGTGGATATGGAGGGGCAGTGGATGCTGAGGGGGACAGTGGATGCAGAGGGGGGGCAGTGGCACCCAGGCCATGGGACCACCGCACCCATCTCCCTGAAACATCCCCCCTCCCCCCGCTCAAACAGCCACCAGTGGGCAGCAGTGGTAAGGGGGGAGCGTCGGGAGAGAACCGGAGCTGCTGCACGGCCACATTGGACCCATCTCCCCGATTGAGGGGGGAAGCGCCCAAGGAGAAAGGAAGCCCTGCGCCATCCAATCACGGGCCAAAGGGTGACGTGTTGGGTCCAGCACCCATTTGCCAACTTTGCCTGCCCCCACAGCCCGGGGTATCTTCCAAGGAATTTATCTTGGGAGGAAGGAGTCCCTGGTGCTGAAATCAATGCGGTTCGGCTCTAAAAAAAAACCCTGCTTCATACCTAGAAAAAAAACATATCAGGTAATACTACTTTAAGATAACTAATGTGCAGTAAGCAGCTATATATGCAACTCAGATTGCGTTTATAAACCCAATCACTGCCAGCAGAACTTTTAAGCAACAGTTCCCCCAGATCTTTATTTTTTAATTTACCTTAATATATCTAGGGGGTTTTGTGAGCTCAACCGTGATGCCCCTGGTATACATTGGGAATGCCTTGGTTGTGCTAAATATTTTTTTTGACAGTTTCTGCTAAATAAACCAGAAATGTTACAATAGAAAGCCTCAATTTCATCTTCCGATGACATTATTATTTTCTATTGTTCACCGGGGTCAGATTTATTGCTATCCAGGCACATCAAATTGAAGCCCCGGTTGCAACCAGTTGCCAATTCTTCACATACTATGAGACAGGTGTCGGCTAGAGTAGTTGTGTGCAAACTGGGGGTGCACAACATTTTCTTTGGGGGAGCGGCACTTACAGAGGCCCCACACTCTTCCGCACTCCATTTAAATAAAATGCCGGGGGAGCACGCATGGCCTCTGTATGCCTCTCTTTTCTGCTCTCCAGCGGCTTCTTGTGGCGCATTGCCATGGTAACGTCACATGAAGTCGTGATGTCAAATGATGCCGCAGCCGGAGAGAAGAGGAGGGGGGCACAAGTAGGGGGGGAGAGCAGGCATGGCGGTGCAAAAAAAAAGGTTTGCGCACCCCATGGCTAGAGAATCAGGCAGGAAACCCGACACGATCGTGCCAACGATGTTTGTACAGTATATGAATGAAAGAAATTAGTATTACCGCCGTATATTGTTCGAAAAACTAAGAAAAAGCATTTCATATCTTCATGATAGATATGAAATGCTTTTCTTAGTTATTCATTGAGTGTGTGGTCTTTCATTAGTCTATTAGTCTTTCATTTATATAAGTTTTGTTATCCAAGAGACTTAAAGTGTAATTTACTGGCAATTAGGGTAAAATAAAATTCAAATACACTAGAAAAAAATTGAGTTATACAGAATACTGCCTTCAGTACATCAAATTGCTGGATACTTTGGTGAACTCTGCCAACAAAGAGGTTAACTCACATTCAATCTCAAATTTACAAAGTTGTTCATAACATGACCTTTAAATTGTGAACTTTTAAAATAAAAATATTAATTCTCTTACCTGGTAAAAAGCATATTTTTTTTCTTGAACGTGTATTTTTACCCTTATTGGAGTTTAATGAATGCGGTCCTAAGGTCTTTGTAATAAAAAGGGAAAGGGCCCTTTATGTAATATAGGTATGAAAAAAGATGCTGGGAGGCGACTGTGAGCCTGAAGGATATATGAGTGCTAATATTTTCAGCATCCCCGATATCATGGCATTGTAAATCATATAAAAATATGTGATAGCAATTAATCCAGACGACTTTAATAAGACCATAAACTACTTAATATAGTGAGTAGCAACTTTAAGTCCCAAATTCCCTAAAGGATACTAAGCTTTAGCATGACATAAGTCCCATTCAAAAGAATAGACTTTAGAGGTCCTAAATCCTCTAAAGTCCGCCCCCTTTAGATAGGGCATGCACACGGAACTTTAGTCCATTCACGGCATCATTCATCAGGAATCGCTTTGTGCTAAAAAGTAAAAAATGGAACATGTCACGGACATAATAGTTAACACTGTGAACTGGATATGCTCCCGTGGCTTGAACCACAGGCAGAGGGTTGCCAGGTGGCTTGTCCAAAATACTGGACACAATGGAAAAGATGCCACCCCCACGCCCCCTGAATACATTAAAAAAATACCCCCACGGCCCCCGAATACATATAAAATATACCCCCACCTACCCAATACATATACACAATACCCCCACATCCCCAATACATATACAAAATACCCCCACCTCTCCAATAAAATTCAGACTTACCTTGGGGATGGTCTCAGGTCGGGCCCGGTGCCTGCGGGGGGTCTGGTGGCTGCGAGGGGGCTGGTGGCTGCGGAAGGGCAGGGGGCGGGCGGTGGCTGCAGAGGGGGGGGATAGTGGCTGCGGAGGGGGGCAGTGGCTATGGAGGGGGGACAGTGATTGTGGAGTGGGGACAGTGGCTTTGGAGGGGGGGACAGTGGCTGCGCAGGGGGCCGGCAGCTGGTCAGCAGTTGCTGCCATGCTTGGCTCTCTCCCGCTGCAGGCTTCTCTCTCCCTGTCTGTCCCACACCGAGGTGTCTGAGGCTGACGCGTGCCATGCCTCCCTCTCACACCAGCGTGCACCGGAACCCCTGCTGACTTCCGGCGCTGATGTCAGAGGTCCCGGCGTGGGACAGACAAGGAGAGAAAAGCCTGCAGCGGGGGAGGCCCGGGCATGGCAGCAACTGCTCTGATCGTCCGCCGCTCCCCCCCACCCCCGCATCAACCCTGCACTCGGGAGAGGTAATACTGGATACATACATGTCCGGTTTTACCTTTCATTTTATACCGGACGCAGGGGCGAAATACCGGGCTGTCCGGTTCAAAACCTGGCATAACTATTGACCGTTCAATTCTTTGCTTGATTAATTGGATGCACAATACGGTGGTCTGCTATACTACACTGAGGTTAGGGGGCTTAGTTGTGGTGTGGTGCTGAAGAGATTTTTTTGAAATGTTGAAAGAAATCGACTTGTTCATGTCATCCAAGGGAAAACCCCAGCCAGCTCACCAGTGAAGATTGGATCAAAGACATGGCCTTTTTGGTTGTTATTACAACCCATCTAAACTTTTTGAATATTTCTCAGAAAGTGTGTTCACAAGTAGTTACACAAAAGTATAATTCGATTAGCTCATTCCTAGTGAAATTGTGAAACTAATTTGTCAAGGAATAATCTGGACCATTTACCTACGCTGAAATCGGTTTACAGAAATGAAAGTGATGACCTGAACTACATTACCAAAATTGTGAGTTGTAGACTGAATTCCAATAAAAGGTTCTCTGATTTCAAACTTTATGAAAATGAACTAACATTGTTCAGTTTGCCTTTCTTAATATTGATAGTGTGAATGAAAAATTACAAATGGAAGTTATTGAACTGCAGTGCAATACGGTCCTGAAAACGAAATATGACAACGTTGAATTCCAGAATTCTACAAATATATCGGGAGTAGTTACCCTAAATATAAAAACCATTGTGCAAAGATTCTATCCAAGTTCGGAAGGACCTACGTTTGTGAACAGCTTTTATTAGTTTTTAAACTGAATAAAACTAAATACTGCTCACAGTTAAATGATTCAAGGCTGAAGTCTGTACTGCACATCGCAATGCGAAATACAAGACCTGACATTGACATATTGATGAAGAGGAAAAGGTGTCAGGTTTCCGGTTCCAAACCAAAGGAGTAACAAATTATTAAAGAAGAATTTAATAATTCAACATTTCTATTTTTCGATTTGTGTTTTTTCATTTTCAAATTTAAAATATAATCTCCAATATCATACATTTTTGTATTATGTTATGTGCATACTGTATACCATAATTCAGTTAAAATAAAGAAAGTTTTATTATATGTCTGGCACTTTATTTTTCTTACGCCCTGGCCCCTTCACTCATTTACGTTACCTGCCTGGCCTTAGTAGGCATTTGAGTTTGTGACCCCTGTGCTAGAGCCTAGTACCCTTTAATGAATATGGGCGTAAGTCCCCTAACCATTCTTAGGGTTTTAAAGACAAGTGTTCATTCATTTTTTTTACTGGAGATAATAATAAGTCTATACTTTTACAGTAATTACTGCACTTCAGATTTCACTCTCTCACATGGATTTCACTTTCTTCTTTTTAGTATTAATCCATTAGCGATGCAGGGTGTTTACCTTTTGTCCGAGATAAAAAGCAAGTTAAGACACTTGTGGAAACAAATTCCATTCTTGACAAAACTGAAGATTAGTACTTTAACAACCCAAAAAGCAGAATTGATTGAACATACTACAGAAGAAAAAGGCAATAGTATCTTGAATGATGTTTAATAAGTGTGGAATATTGAATCAGTGCAATTTACATGGAAACTTGGGGCACAGCAAATCCATCACACTGAATGAAGAAGTACATTTGTTCCTGGAGGTATTGAATGCCATGTCTCTCCGTTCACCACAACACAGCAATTAAATCCTATTAACTGGTAATTAAAAGAAACAATGCCTCTGGGAGCCATTGAAGTAAAGCAAAGCAATTTGTTAGATATATCACGTAATTTACTTGATGGTTATTCTTGTTAAAATAAAACAAGTAAAACAGCACTTTTTATCAGAAATCTTCAGCAACTTTTTGGCTTATGTAGCCCCCTTTCCCCCGTCTCTAGGGACGCTACTATGGTGCTTTACCTTGATGGATTACAGGAAACCTGATTCTCCGATAAAGGGAGCCTGGGGTGACCTATTCACTTACACACATACAGTGCCTCTACCTGGAAGGGATCCACATGCAGTGTGTAGCCTCTTCCAAGACAATGTACCCAGTAATTACACACTAACGCCTGTATGCCCACAGACCTGGCCAGTCCCCAGTACTGAGGTGGGTAAGGTTATAACACGCACCCACAGCAGTGAGGACGTGCCCGGAATGTGGTAGTGCATTGCCGGGCCTGTTGAGAAAAGGTTAACAGATACTTGCAATGTCCAAGGTCTCAGAGTTTGGATAGTAATGTCCGTGTGCCAGAGTTCAGGGGTAACAGAGAGCAGCGTAAACAAGTCCATAAGCCAGTGTTCGAGGATAGGAGAAGGCAGCGTAAACGTATCCGAATGCAGGGTCCAAGGGCAGGAGAAAGCAGGGTAATCCAAATCAAAGCAGCGTTCAAGCCAGGGAGATCCAAAAGGTTAATAGGGACAGGAACCTGCACTGAAAGAAACAGGAGAGCCAAGCATAGAGACTGCACACACAGGGGTCACAAGAATCTATGCAGAGCAATGAGCTAGAGGACAGACAGGGGTTATAAAGGAGGGAGCACCAATGGGAGAGAGAGAGGAGAAGCAGAGGGTAGAGTGAGGGGTTGAGCACCAATGGGAGAGAGAGGAGGAGCAGAGGGTAGAGTGAGGGGTTGCAGAGATAGGTCAGAAGGAGTGAGGGAGGAGACAGGTAAATCAGACAGGGAAATAGCTTGCACACTATGAGGGGTGGAACCAGGGCTCAGGGAAGACCTACAAGTGTAGCGGGTGCGCGCGCCTTCTGTAAGGGCTATATGGGCGCGCACAGTGTGTGCCAGGGAACATGAGGAGCGTCGCGCTGCGGGGGCGCTCGCCACGGACGGCGAGGGGGCAGGAGGCGCAGCTGAAGGAGGTAACGTGACGGGAGAGGGAATAGAGAGGCGGCGCGAGCGCTAAGTGCCGCGGGAGGGATCAGGAGTTTGGGGATAAGCGCGCACCTTGCGGGGAATGCGCGTGACCGCTGGACGTGCGTCCGGACAGGGCGCAGAGGAACGGGTGCGGGAGGAGGAAGGGAGAGATGAACGAAAAGGCGGAGGAAAAGGGTCAGAGGCAGGGAGATCAGGAGTGACGGGGACACATTGGGAAGCAGAAATCCCCTGAACCGTCACACACACAGGTTATTATGGTATAACAGTATTTACTGAACACTCTACTGTATTAGCATAACAGATGATACAACACAACTCATATAATATATGTATATACAGTACCTGCCGGGTACTCCTGTACCCGGTGCAGCCGACTAGCAATGAAGATCCACTGATCCAGGGACGTCGTTGTCCGCAACGGCGTCCACCTCTGCATTGGGTGAACTCTGGTAGGAGGGTCTCACCTTTAAGAGTCTCTAATAACACTGTGGTGGTCTAGTCCCAGACTACAGGCCGCAATCACCGCACGGCGTATCCACTGTGTTCCTGACACTAAGCAGTAAAATGGTGAAGCGTCCCTATCTAGGGGCCTTCCCTGAAGCAATTACAAGCTTACTGTGAGCGGGCCTATCTTGAATCTAAGGGGATAGTCTGGCTTGTCTGGGTGCCACTGACACCTAGACCCTACCCTTCGTTTCTCTGTCCTGGCTCCAACTGAACTCCACACGCTCCTAGCACGCCAAATGTATCTCTCTCAGGGTAAATGCAGCAGACCTATTGGCTGAGTTGCGCTGCGTGAGCGGATCCCCACATGGGATCCTGGGACATGTAGTTCCCCTGCTGAGCAATATCAAATATGGCCAGTGAAGGTAATGAATGGTGGTCTAAATCTCCTGCGTCGTGGAAGCCACATCGAGAAATGTAAAAACCAGGGAATGTATCTCGGGAATAGGGGAGGGGTGAAAATAACTGTTAAACTGGGGACCCCCTGCTTCCCATCCTGCAAAAAAAGGGGTTAGCTAGTGGGGATTGCTGCGGGAAGACAGATTACAAATACAATACTTTTACAGCTATACTGAATGATATTAAATGTACAGAAGTCCAACTAAAAGGGAATAAAATGATATAACATCTGGAAATATTTCACAACATGTACTTTGTGTTGCTCACATCTCTGTGCCTTTTTTTTTATGTTGGTAGAGCCTAAACCCAAGAATATTTTAATATAATTTACAGCATTTCTAAAAATGTACATGTGCTAGATCTATCCTATATATCCTGTGCTAATAGCTATTGCACACATGCCTACCCTTTCACAATACATTTCCGCTTCTCACATACTGTACTTATATCATGATGTGCTCACCACAAACAAGGCGGGATGGATATAAACACCACCCACAGCCGCGTGGGCACGTCTGGAGTGTAGGTTGGTCAAGGTAGCCGGGTCTGTGTTGGAGAGGTATGGATAGTCGATATACTGGCCGGGGTCTGGGTTGGAGCGTTTCAGATTGTTGCAGGTATGATTAGCCAGGAAACGCAAAAAATAAAACTGTGCGCTACTACCTAACTACCTATAAAGTTTAAATGTATAAATATATACAGTGCAGTGACTATACCATCAATTTAGTGATAAAAAATTTATAAAAAATTAAACCACAACTCCCACAGTGAGATAATTATACATTAAATAATAAGTGCCACATAACCGTGTTGGGGATAATGGCGTCTGCAGCTGTAAACGCAGGGGTGGCTCAGCACCCCACACACACTAAGAGAATGGAAACAAAAGAAAACAGCGCACAACGCCAAATAGTGAAGCAAATTCAACAATATATTATAGAATTAAAAAGGGGGTAATATATCTGCGTACATGAAAAAAGTTGGTAAAAGGAATGTAGTGTGTATCACACTGTTTACCACTCGGCAGCAGTTAGCTGTAGATTCAGGTGCTTGCTTCCCTCTGCTGCTGCAGCTCAGTTGATTCTGGGGCAGGACATCAGTCTTTTCACTCCCAAGGGGATTTCCCTTCATGCAGCCAGGTTAAGCAGCTGGTACTGGGGCTCGGTGAAATCGCTCCGTTCTGGCCGATATGAAGCTGCTCCTGTACCTCGGCAGGTGAATCTTGCCACAGAGGTTAAAACGCAGCTTGCTGGGGTGCCCTCAGCGTGCCACGATGCTGCTCCGTCGCGGGACGCTGTGTAATGACGTCACTGTCACACAGCAGTGGTGGTCAATAGGGAAGTTTGAACAGTTACAAAGTCTCTCACAAGTGTCCAAAACAGCACACAGGATGAAATAAAAACAGGACAGGCCAATACATAGACAAAGGCCAATGTAGCAGATATAAGGCAATAGAATGTTACATCAACTAGTTTCGTAGAATTAACTACTTCTCCCTGAATCTACGAAACTAGTTGGATGTAACATTCTATGCCTTATATCTGCTTACATTGGCCTTTGTCTATGTATTGGCCTGTCCTGTTTTTATTTCATCCTGTGTGCTGTTTGGACACTTGTGAGAGACTTTGTAAGACTGTTCAAACTTCCCTATTGAATCCACCACTGCTGTAGACAGTGACGTTATTACACAGCGTCCCGCGACGGAGGGCATCGTGGCACGCTGAGGGCACCCCAGAAGCTGCGTTTTAACCTCTGTGCAGAGGATACACCTGCAAGGTACAGGAGCAGCTTCATATCGGCCAGGAAGCAGGAGCGATTTCACCGAGCCCAGTACCAGCTGCTGAACCTGGCTGCATGAAGGGAAATCCCCTTGGGAGTGAAAAGAACTGACGTCCTGCCCCGAATCAACTGAGCTGCAGCAGCAGAGGGAAGCAACACCTGAATCTACAGCTAACAGCTGCCGAGTGGTAAACAGTGTGATACACACTACATGCTTTTACCAACTTTTTTCATGTACGCAGATATATTACCCCTTTTAATTCTATAATATATTGTTGAATTTGCTTCACTATTTGGCGTTGTGCGCTGTTTTCTTTTGTTTCCATGATTAGCCAGGGTCCGGGTTGGAGAGAGAGAGAATTGTCATTGAAGGATTGCCGAGGTCAGAGCTGGAGAGGTGCAGATGTCGTAGATAGCCGGGGTCGGAATATAGAAGAGCAGAGTCCAAAAAAGCCGGGTCAATAACAGAGAGCTGCGAACAAGAGGACAAGAAAGACTGCAAGGCTAGGAAGCAATGAACACAACGGAACATAGGTTATGCTCAACCAATTTCCAGTGGGACAGCTGAGCATAAGTAGGAGGAGCAAGCAATGAGTAACTTGCAGCGTGGAGTGCGTCAGCAGAAAGGACAGTGGTTGGTGTAGCGGAGCAGGGATCAGGTGGGATGAGGATTCCTGACAAGGTCTGAGGAGGTAGGACCTGTGTGTGCCGAATGCGTGCTAGTACGCGCACCGCGCGCCCCTGACATCAGTGCAAGGACTCAAGCGGAGGAAGAGGTAGTTAAGACGGAGCGGGGTGCGCGTGAGCGAGCCATTGTGGGGTGGTCCCCGAAGGAGCGGCGTCCCCTCCAGTGGCGGGAGAAGGGAAGGCGGGAGCTTCGACAGTGAGTGGGGAGCGCCCCGAGGGCGGCGTGGTTCCCGATCCTTATTGTCTGTCTTGTTTTTGTGTTCTGGCAAAACTTGACTTTTTACCAAATTATGGGAAAAACTCGAAAATAGCAAGAAAATACGTAGCATAATAAGCATTACAATGTCTAAAATATATCATAAACAATTAGGACACTAAATATTGTAACTAAAAAACATAAAATAGTTTTATATGATATGGCAAGAGACACCTGGAGATGGGCACTTGACTTGGTGTTCTGGTTTTGGTTCTAAATAATTTCGGGCTTTTGTTTTGGTCCAAAAAATCGTAAGGACTTTGGTTTTGGATTGGTTCTGGAGGTTTTATTTACCACACAGTTTGACCATCTCAATCAAGGCACAGGTTCTTCTTACTGTACCAATAAAATAATTTTTATTGACCCACACTTGTTACAAATAGCTTCTTATTCAACACAGCCTGTTAGCAATTGCATATTATTTTTTGCTTTGCTTTCTGTAGCTTTTGTGTTATGTGTGATGGGTAAAGAGATCTAAACAAACAGTTTTGGAATCTGGTTAATAGCATTAAAATCATTTTTGCAATGTGCACTTGCCTTCATGTGGAGAAACTGTCTATATTTCAGGATTCTCCTGTAGATTTTGTAAGTGCTTGTACTGTACGTAAAGTATGCATCTTATAGTATATTACTAGTGTAGCAGGGTTCCCCCTGGGCCCCCTTACCTCCGGTTGCGTGCGCGCATCCAGGCGAGGTGGGCAGCACTGCAGGGGGTATGGAGCGGCGAGTGGATTGCCAGAGGCTCTGGGATGCCCATTTTGGTTGCGATCGTGCATGTGCTAGATGTGCGCATGCGCAGTATAGTTGCGCAAAGTGGCCATTGGAGATAATAGGCTCTGCAAGGGACTACAATACCCAGCAGCCTCAGGGGCTGTGATCACATGGGCGCGAACTGCCATTAGGGCTACAGCTTCTCCTGCAGGGAGATATTTAGACATTTGGTGCATCTGCACCACGCCAGTCGGAGCTGGACAAGGAAGGGGTAAGAGGTATGTGCAGGTGTCTGTGGCACCTGCACTAGGCCATATATCCCCTATTAGGCCCCAGCTAGGCCACGACTCCCCTGTGTTGCTGTGTGGTTGCTGCAGGGACAGGCCCATAGATAGGGACACTGCCCTCATAGCACTAGCACGTAGGGACACAGACAAGACGCGACTGCATCCTGTCCTCAGGTGGTCTGGGACAGACACCTGCTCCATAAGAGACTTCATCAGGTGGGACCCCCCAGCTGGATACCACCCACCGCTGAGGCGGACTCATCGCTGACATCGCTGGATCAGTGGATCCTATCTTCCACGCCACGCCCGGGTGTGGGATCACCTGGCAGGTACCAACGCATCACATGCAACAACAAACAACTAGTGGGCTGCGCTGTACCACACATTGGGTGGGAATTACCTTGTGGACGCAGGGTGGTTGGGGCGGCCAAAGGGCCCCTTCAGTACTTTGGTGGACTGTGTTTCAGGTGGGGACAAAGAATTGGTGGTACAGCCGTGCATGGCATGGTGGTTGGTGGGATTGTATATATTGTGTGAGTTACTTCTGGTTGGGTATAGTAAAATCATTATCTTATACAGTGTGTAATTCCTATGTATCCTGTATGGGGGTATTCCACAGAGTAGAATCCTGCAGGTGGAGGCGCTACCGAACATCACTCAGGTGCAACCGAGGTTCACACGCGGAGGTCAGATCTCCTGTGCACCATAGGTATTGCACTACACCCACACCCCGTAGCCACACATCTCCAGGGGTGGGGGGAAAGGGCGCTTCTTCCCTGTATTCTACGAAACTAGTTGATGTAACATTCTATTGCCTTATATCTGCTTACATTGGCCTTTGTCTAGTATTGGCCTGTCCTGTTTTATTTCATCCTGTGTGCTGTTTTGGACACTTGTGAGAGACTTTGTAAGACTGTTCAACACTTCCCTATTGAATCCACCACTGCTGTGTAGACAGTGAAGTCATTACCACAGTGTCACGACGGAGCGGCATCGTGGCACGCTGAGGGCACCCCAGCAAGCTGCGTTTTAACCTCTGTGCAGAGGATACACCTGCCAAGGTACAGGAGCAGCTTCATATCGGCCAGGAAGCAGGAGCGATTTCACCGAGCCCCAGTACCAGCTGCTGAACCTGGCTGCATGAAGGGAAATCCCCTTGGGAGTGAAAAGACTGACGTCCTGCCCCAGAATCAACTGAGCTGCAGCAGCAGAGGGAAGCAAGCACCTGAATCTACAGCTAACAGCTGCCGAGTGGTAAACAGTGTGATACACACTACATGCCTTTTACCAACTTTTTTCATGTACGCAGATATATTACCCCCTTTTTAATTCTATAATATATTGTTGAATTTGCTTCACTATTTGGCGTTGTGCGCTGTTTTCTTTTGTTTCCATGATTAGCCAGGGTCCGGGTTGGAGAGAGGAGAATTGTCATTGTACGGATGCCGAGGTCAGAGCTGGAGAGGTGCAGATTGTCGTAGATAGCCGGGGTCAGGAATATAGAAGAGCGGAGTCCAAAAAAGCCGGGTCAATAACAGAGAGCTGCGAACAAGAGGACAAGAAAAGACTGCAAGGCTAGGAAGCAATGAACACAACGGAACATAGGATTATGCTCAACCAATTTGCCAGTGGGACAGCTGAGCATAAGTAGGAGAGAGCAAGCAATGAGTAACTTGCAGCGTGGAGATGCGTCAGCAGAAAGGACAGTGGTTGGTGTATGCGGAGCAGGGATCAGGTGGGATGAGGATTCCTGACAAGGTCTGAGGAGGTAGGACCTGTGTGTGCCGAATGCGTGCTACGTACGCGCACCGCGCGCCCCTGACATCAGTGCAAGGACTCAAGCCGGAGGAAGAGGTATTAAGACTGGAGCGGGGTGCGCGTGAGCGAGCCATTTGTGGGGTGGTCCCCGAAGGAGCGGCGTCCCCTCCAGTGGCGGGAGAAGGGAAGGCGGGAGCTTCGACAGTGAGTGGGGAGCGCCCCGAGGGCGGCGTGGCTTCCCGATCCTTATTGTCTTGTCTTGTTTTTGGTTCTGGCAAAACTTGACTTTTTACCAAATTATGGGAAAAACTCGAAATATGCAAGAAAATACGTAGCATAATAAAGCATTACAATGTCTAAAATATATCATAAACAATTAGGACACTAAAATATTGTAACTAAAAAACATAAAATAGTTTTATATGATATGGCAAGAGACACCTGGAGATGGGCACTTGACTTGGTGTTCTGGTTTTGGTTCTAAATAATTTCGGGCTTTTGTTTTGGTCCAAAAAATCGTAAGGACTTTGGTTTTGGATTTGGTTCTGGAAGGTTTTATTTACACACCCAGTTTTGACCATCTCAATCAAGGCACAGGTTCTTCTTACTGTACCAATAAAATAATTATTTATTGACCCACACTTGTTACAAATAGCTTCTTATTCAACACAGCCTGTTAGCAATTGCATATATATTTTTTTGCTTTGCTTTCTGTAGCTTTTGTGTTATTGTGTGATGGGTAAAGAGATCTAAAACAACAGTTTTGGAATCTGGTTAATAGCATTAAAATCATTTTTGCAATGTGCACTTGCCTTCATTGTGAGAAACTGTCTATATTTTCAGGATTCTCCTGTAGATTTTGTAAGTGCTTGTACTGTACGTAAAGTATGCATCTTATAGTATATTACTAGTGTAGCAGGGTTCCCCCTGGGCCCCCTTACCTCCGGTTGCGTGCGCGCATCCAGGCGAGGTGTGGGCAGCACTGCAGGGGGTATGGAGCGGCGAGTGGATTGCCAGAGGCTCTGGGATGCCGCCATTTTGGTTGCGATCGTGCATGTGCTAGATGTCGCGCATGCGCAGTATAGTTGCGCAAAGTGGCCATTGGAGATAATAGGCTCTGCAAGGGACTACAATACCCAGCAGCCTCAGGGGCTGCGATCACATGGGCGCGAACTGCCATTAGGGCTACAGCTTCTCCTGCAGGGAGATATTTAGACATTTGGTGCATCTGCACCACGCCAGTCGGAGCTGGGACAAGGAAGGGGTAAGAGGTATGTGCAGGTGTCTGTGGCACCTGCACTAGGCCATATATCCCCTATTAGGCCCCAGCTAGGCCACGACTCCCCTGTGTTGCTTGTGGTTGCTGCAGGGACAGGCCCATAGATAGGGACACTGCCCCTATAGCACTAGCACGTAGGGACACAGACAAGACGCGACTGCATCCTGTCCTCAGGTGGTCTGGGACCAGACACCTGCTCCATAAGAGACTCTCATCAGTGTGGGACCCCCCAGCTGGATACCACCCACCGCTGAGGCGGACTCATCGCTGACATCGCTGGATCAGTGGATCCTATCTTCCACCGCACGCCCGGGTGTGGGATCACCTGGCAGGTACCTAACGCATCACATGCAACAACCAAACACACTAGTGGGCTGCGCTGTACCACACATTGGGTGGGAATTACCTTGTGGACGGCAGGGTGGTTGGGTGCCAAAGGGCCCCTTCAGTACTTTGGTGGACTGTGTTTCAGGTGGGGACAAAGAATTGGTGGTACAGCCGTGCATGGCATGGTGGTTGGTGGGATTGTATATATTGTGTGAGTTACTTCTGGTTGGGTATAGTAAAATCATTATCTTATATCAGTGTGTAATTCCTTATGTATCCTGTAATGGGGGTATTCCACAGAGTAGAATCCTGTACAGGTGGAGGCGCTACCGAACATCACTCAGGTGCAACCGAGGTTCACAGCGGCGGAGGCTCAGACCTCCTGTGCACCATAGGTATTGCACTACACCCACACCCCGTAGCCACACATCTCCCAGGGGGTGGGGGAAAGGGCGCTTCTTCCCTGTATTCTACGAAACTAGTTGGATGTAACATTCTATTGCCTTATATCTGCTTACATTGGCCTTTGTCTATGTATTGGCCTGTCCTGTTTTTATTTCATCCTGTGTGCTGTTTTGGACACTTGTGAGAGACTTTGTAAGACTGTTCAAACTTCCCTATTGAATCCACCACTGCTGTGTAGACAGTGACGTCATTACACAGTGTCCCGCGACGGAGCGGCATCGTGGCACGCTGAGGGCACCCCAGCAAGCTGCGTTTTAACCTCTGTGCAGAGGATACACCTGCCAAGGTACAGGAGCAGCTTCATATCGGCCAGGAAGCAGGAGCGATTTCACCGAGCCCCAGTACCAGCTGCTGAACCTGGCTGCATGAAGGGAAATCCCCTTGGGAGTGAAAAGACTGACGTCCTGCCCCAGAATCAACTGAGCTGCAGCAGCAGAGGGAAGCAAGCACCTGAATCTACAGCTAACAGCTGCCGAGTGGTAAACAGTGTGATACACACTACATGCCTTTTACCAACTTTTTTCATGTACGCAGATATATTACCCCCTTTTTAATTCTATAATATATTGTTGAATTTGCTTCACTATTTGGCGTTGTGCGCTGTTTTCTTTTGTTTCCATGATTAGCCAGGGTCCGGGTTGGAGAGAGGAGAATTGTCATTGTACGGATGCCGAGGTCAGAGCTGGAGAGGTGCAGATTGTCGTAGATAGCCGGGGTCAGGAATATAGAAGAGCAACCAGACGCACACACACCACAATCCCCCCACATATACACAACACAAATCCTCTTGCCCACACAATATACACACAATTCCTTCCCCCTCCCACTACATACACCACCATTTTCCCCCACACCACCCTTAATTTACACACACCTTTTTTTTTACCTTGGGAGGGAGCCTCCCGGTGCCAGACCCAGGACAGTTGTCCCCTCTCCCCACATCGGTGGCCCTTAGGGTGAGACACATGGATAGGGATGAGACTATCGGTTGAACCTTTTTTTCTTATTTATTTAGATTATTTCTACACGCTAATCACCAAGATACTCAGTACTAGAGCACATGTAAGAACATATGGAGGATGCCCATCCCCACCTACAACCGGGACCTATAAAACATATAAGGGTAACGAGAAGAAGCAGAACAAAGGGCAGAAACACAAATGGGAGCAGAAAAGCTGGCTGCCGGTATTGGATATTTGCAATGTTTTGTTTAAATGGAAGGTTTTTTATTCCTTTCTGATTTCTTAACAGCACAGGTAGCTGTTGCAAAGTCTTGGGGCGGCTCATGAAAATGCTCTCACTCCAGCTTTAGTGGCCTTAAACTGAGGCTCAATCAGTTGAGTGGTGATGGCAGATCTGAGAGTCTGATTGGGGGTGTTACTGATAGGCAGTTCTGAAGGTATGGGGGGATAGTTCATGGATAGCCTTAAGGCAATATCAAGAGCTTGAAATCCCCTTGCTCCCACCGGAACCAGTGCAGATCTTTGTAATACTGGCGCACATGTGGTCGCACCTTTCCTCTATAAGACGGAGCTGTGGCATTTTACACCAAACTGCAGGGCTTTGATATTTATTTTTTGGAACCCATCAATAAAGAATTGTGCAAATCCAGTCTGGAGGACCAAAGCCTGCCTAATCCGTCTGTAGATTGGTGATCGAGAGAAACGCTTTAATATGTCTCAGCCGAATGTTTGTAAGGAATTTTTAACAATAGCTGCAATATGGGGCTAATCAATTATGTTTTGTGTCAAAAATAGCTTCTCTTTCCTGGAATGGATGAGATGAGGTGGTGCAAAATAAAGCGCGGTCTCCCGTGCGAACGCGTAGAGTTCTCTCATTGCTGTAATGTGCCATTAAAGCCTTTGCACTACCTAAATCCAGTCCCGGTCTGCATCTTTTTGCACAAGCATGCTAGCACCTGGAGTTACCAAAAAAGCCGGGTCAATAACAGAGAGCTGCGAACAGAGGACAAGAAAAGACTGCAAGGCTAGGAAGCAATGAACACAACGGAACATAGGATTATGTCAACCATTTGCCAGTGGGACAGTGAGCATAAGTAGGAAGAGCAAGCAATGAGTAACTTGCAGCGTGGAGATGCGTCAGCAGAAAGGACAGTGGTTGGTGTATGCGGAGCAGGGATCAGGTGGGATGAGGATTCCTGACAAGGTCTGAGGAGGTAGGACCTGTGTGTGCCGAAGCGTGCTACGTAGCGCACCGCGCGCCCTGACATCAGTGCAAGGACTCAAGCCGAGGGAAGAGGTATTAAGACTGGACGCGGGGTGCCGTGTGAGCGAGCCATTTGTGGGGTGGTCCCCGAGGAGCGGCGTCCCTCCAGTGGCGGGAGAAGGGAGGCGGGAGCTTCGACAGTGAGTGGGGAGCGCCCCGAGGGCGGCGTGGCTTCCGTCCTTATTGTCTGTCTTGTTTTTGGTTCTGGCAAAACTTGACTTTTTACCAAATTATGGGAAAAAAAACTCGAGAATATGCAAGAAAATACGTAGCATAATAAAGCATACAATGTCTAAAATATATCATAAAAATTAGGACACTAAAATATTGTACTAAAAAACATAAAAGTTTATATGATATGGCAAGAGACACCTGGAGATGGGCACTTGACTTGGTGTTCTGGTTTTGGTTCTAAATAATTTCGGGCTTTTTTTGTCCAAAAAATCTAAGGACTTTGGTTTTGGATTTGGTTCTGGAAGGTTTATTTTACACACCCAGTTTTGACCCATCCATTCAAGGCACAGGTTCTTTACTGTACCAATAAAATAATTATTTATTGACCCACACTTGTTACAATAGCCTTATTCAACACAGCCTGTTAGCAATGCATATATATTTTTTGCTTTGCTTTCTGTAGCTTTTGTGTATTGTGTGATGGGTAAAGAGATCTAAACAACAGTTTTGGAATCTGGTTATAGCATAAAATCATTTTTGCAATGTGCACTTGCTTCATTGTGAGAAAAACTGTATATTTTCAGGATTCTCCTGTAGATTTTGTAAGTGCTTGTACTGTACGTAAAGTATGCATCTTTTCTAGTATATTACTAGGTGTAGCAGGGTTCCCCCTGGGCCCCCTTACCTCCGGTTGCGTGCGGCGATCAGGCGAGTGTGGGGCAGACACTGCAGGGGGTATGGAGCGGCGAGTGGAGTGCCGAGGCCGGGATGCCGCCATTTGGTGCGATCGTGCATGTGCTAGATGCCGCGCATGCGCAGTATAGTTGCGCAAAGTGGCCATTGGAGATAATAGGCTCTGCAAGGGACTACAATACCAGCAGCCTCAGGGGCTGGATCACATGGGCGCGAACTGCCATTAGGGCTACAGCTTCTCCTGCAGGGAGATATTTAGACATTTGGTGCATCTGCACCACGCCAGTCGGAGCTGGACAAGGAAGGGGTAAGGGTATGTGCAGGTGTCTGTGGCACCTGCACTAGGCCATATATCCCCTATTAGGCCCAGCTAGGCCACGACTCCCTGTGTTGCTTGTGGTTGCTGCAGGGACAGGCCCATAGATAGGGACACTGCCCCTATAGCACTAGCACGTAGGGACACAGACAAGACGCGACTGCATCCTGTCCTCAGGTGTCTGGGACACAGAACCTGCTCCATAAGAGACTCCATCAGTGTGGGACCCCCAGCTGGATACCCCACCGTGAGGCGGACTCATCGCTGACATCGCTGGATCAGTGGATCCTATCTTCCACCGCACGCCCGGGTGTGGGATCACTGGCAGGTACCTAACGCATCACATGCAACAACCAAACACTCTAGTGGGCTGCGCTGTACCACACCTTGGGTGGGGGAATTACCTTGTGGACGGCAGGGTGGTTGGGTGCAAAGGGCCCCTTCAGTACTTTGGTGGACTGTGTTTCAGGTGGGGACAAAGAATTGGTGGTAAAGCCGTGCATGGCATGGTGGTTGGTGGGATTGTATATATTGGGTGAGTTACTTCGGGTTGGGTATAGTAAAATCATTATCTTATATCAGTGTGTAATTCCTTATGTATCCGTAATGGGGGTATTCCACAGAGTAGAATCCTGTACAGGTGGAGGCGCGTACGAGATACCGAACATCACTCAGGGCAACCGAGGTTTACCAGCGGCGGAGGCTCAGACCTCCTGGGCACCAAGGTATTGCACTACACAACCAACACCCCGTAGCCCACATCTCCCAGGGGGTGGGGGAAAGGGCGCTACACTATAATCATTTAAATATTGTACATTTGCAAAAATAAATCTAGATTGCCTACTGTATGTTTATGATGTTGCAATTAAAATGTTTACAATTTCTCTTAAGCTAAATTATTGTTGTCTGTGCTGTGAAAGATGTTCAAATCTGAAAATGAAATGATGAAATAGTTATAGTTCATCCAGAACAGAATACTTCAAAGTATGTAATTTTTGTGATTCAGATTAAAGGCTGCATGGACCAATTTCCTTCTTTTTGTATAAATGGAGATTTACTGCAGACGTTTTGCTCAATTGAAAAAGTAAAAAAAAAAAAATCAGTGGCTTGTAGGTGTCATATTACCACATTTCAATGAAGCTCAGCTCTGCCTCATTTGTGAAACTGAAACAGAGCTTCAAGATGCAGCTTTTCTACTTTTATAATACTGGTCACTATTGATCAAAGGGACAAATTCTGGCGCAAAGCCTTATTTTAGCACATGCTCTGAAATATACGGTGGGCCAGAATCTATGGGGCTTATCATAAAACCAACGGTAAATGTGAAGTACTTGCCGAGCACTTTGCACTATAAACAATGGAGCGCAGTCCCCTTGGTTCCCCTTACTATCATGTGGTGTGGGACAGGGGAAGGCTAGGTGCGATGGCTAGAGAGGGTCGCAGTTGCTGCTGGGCGTGTGGCAGGCAGACCCGCGACATATGGACCCCTAGGTAGGGCTGGTGGCTGGCAGGGTGCGAGTGGGTTGCCAGGAAACTATCCGGCGACAAGACTGTTAGGTACCCATCTTGGCAAACAGTGTAAGCCCTGCGCATTCGCAGTGTGTCTACAAAATTTGCAGAGCGCCATTCCAGTACCAGGTGGCCATGCGCCAAATGGAACCCCAAGTTCGATCCGGCCATAACATGTCACAGCTCTGGCAGGGAACTTACACATTTCAAAACAACTACTGTGGTGCAGGCCACATGGGCGAGAACAGCCAATCGGGCTGCAGGATCCCTGCCGAAGTTGATGACCTTTGACAACGCTGGTACCCCACGCTCAGTCGCTGTGCTGGACAGAGGTGCGTAGTGTGTCCCTAGGTGTAGGGGCCCTGAGTCTAGGGGCATAGATTTCCCCTTCATGCCCCGCTCGGCCCAACTCCCCATCAGCTTGTGGTGTCGCTAGGTAAAGGCAACTCAATGAAATTTTCTCCCCATTAGCCCAATATCAGGGACAAAGCCCCCAAGATGCCGATGCATGAAGTGCGACCTGTGGTCTGGGACCAACCGCCCACCTCAATGAGAGACCTTGGAATTGAGACCCTCCATGGGACTTTCCCTCACGCAAGGCGGACGTCTTCGTGGATCGACGGATACTGTCAGTCAGCGAGACCAGATGCTGAGTCCCGGGTAGGTATCCATCTCTACCATTGCACAAGCGCCACAATGCACATTCTGTGGGTTAGCGCTACCACACAATTTGGAGTGGGATTGACTTTGTGGACACAGGTGTAGTTAGGGGCCCAGAGCACCAGTACTTGAGGGAACCTCACCAGGGTGGCAATGTGGTGTTGTGACAGTGTGGGCACTGGGGGAGGTAAGCCGTGCATAGGGCATGTAGCAGTACTTTGTTTATTTCTATAAGTGTGATGTTCAGTTTATAATACTCCTTTATTACCATAACCTGGGTGTGTAGTTTACTATTTGTATTATCTTGGGAGGGGTATCCCTGATCCTATCCTTATGATTTCTTCTCAGGTGGAGGCGCTGTCACCAACTAGAATAGGTACACCCCAGGCTCCTGCCGGAGGATCCAGGCCTCCGTGTAGCCAATAGGTGGTAATGCACACAGCCAGTATTTCCCTAGACACGGGGGGAAAGGGAGAGCACAAGGGGGACGTTGTAGAAAATAGTGTATTCTTAAGAAAAATCAACATTTTTTAAAGTTCGGTTCCAAAAACAACTGCAAGATCGTACGTACTCTACTTGGGTTCTTGTTTTCCAGTCTTATCGCACTGATGTGTTTTGTTTAACGCAGCCTGGAAGTAGCTGCACAGGAGAGGAACTGCACTCCAGGCACGGATCATAAAGGAGAATTGCGTAGTGCAGTTTAATGTTAATTGTTACTAAGTAGGAGTTCGGAAGCCGCCGGGTCCCCCGAGCTGAATCGCATTAATTTCAGGTCCGGGTGACCCCCTGCTTCCCGAGATACAGGCCTGGACTGGGTTGGCGAGGATCCTCGTAGGGAAAAAAGGCGGTGTAAACAGGTATAAGGCATGGAACGAGGGATCATGTTCTGAAAAGTGGCGTCGTTCAGGCCTGATAAGTTCGTACAGCAGATAAAATATTTTATATAAACTGGGTGAAATTGTTGTTATTTGTGTTTTACCACTTGTATACATGTGTTGTATCATATCAGGTTTGAAACATCAATTTATTTTTTATTAGTTTTTGATTTTAAAAATTGGTGAGGTAAAGTACAACATCATAGTGATGTTTTTCCTTAGTAACTAAACTAAAAAAACATGTAGCTCTAAATCTATTCAGAAGCAAATGGTTAACAAGAGCCCAAAGTTAGAACCATTTGTCCAGTAAAAGTAAAATGTATTAAAAGGAAATCAGTCTAAATGCGTTTTTGCTGAACACCTTTCAGCGGAAAGATATATCAAGGTTTCCTAATTTGTGTCTTTTGTATCTTATTTGATTGATCTTTGAGTAAAACTTTGATCCAACTGCATCAGTTCGTGCCTTGGGCAATGATTGGATAGAGCTAACGTTACAAATATTACAATAAATGAATCAAAGCTTCCATCTATAGCGGGGACAGTTTTCTTTGCCACTAATAGCTTTGAGGAACCCAGTCAGCATGGGACCAATGATTGTAACAGATGTAGCCCGTCAATTTTTCCGCCTAGGTCTCGGATGTAATGCAACGCACGACGTCAGTTAGTACGATCAGTTATTTACAAGCTATGGTAGAGTGAGGTAAGATCCTCATCTCATCCATTCTCTGCTACTCACCTCGGTAGGAGCACACCGGTACCGTCAGCGTCTGCAATCCACGCCCAAAAGTGAGTCAATTTCAGTTAATTGCTGGTCCTGCCCATATAAGACTTACCTCATGCTAGAGGCTATTGGGGGGACCGGACCACTGTTACACATTGTGGCTACCTGGGACATTCTTTTTACAGGCGGTCATTGTGATTAAGGAATATTATGTTCATGCATTTACAAAGTGTGGCATTCACTGAGAAGCGTCACTAGGGGGTGTGAGACTCCCATCCTTTCCTTGGAATGGCAGAGTTATTGATTTTCTAGGTCGTTGCAGACGTTACTCATAGCACCTGTTTGTGTTTTAGGATAATTAGAGATATCACTAAAGCACTCATTCAGACAACTTGATATCATCCAAGTACTGATGGAACTGCATTTGTTTTTTTCAAAAAATGTCCCCTTGGTGTTTCACATATATATTGAATAGAACCAGGATAATGGCAGATTCCTGAGGGACGCCACAAATCAGTGGGATTGTGTTTGAAGAATTCTCTTTTAGGGAGACTTTTTGACTATGGTCACTAAGAAAGTAAGGGACCAGTCCAGCACTATATCTCTCAACCCAAAATCTGATTTAAGTCTGGTCAGTAAAAGAGTGTGATCGATTGTATTGAAAGCCACCCTCAGGTTGAGAAGGACCAGAACAGTGCTATCCCTTTGTCTATAGTCTTAAGCATGAAGTCAGTGATACCAGATTGGTGGGAGTCCAACAGATTAAATGGCCTATGCTAGTAGCCTCGATAAGACACTTATTGAGGCTTTATCACCAAAAAGGCCTACTGCTATTCAGTAAGCCTCGATAAGTGGCCAAAAAAGCCTTCATCTGCATTTATTTATTTTTAAAATCACCAAGCGAGCCGCTATAAGCCACTTATCGGCAGATTTTCACATTCGTCCTACTCGAGTAGGTTATCGGGGCTAATCGAGGCTCTAGAATGGCGATTTCCTCAGAAAATCCTCCTGCCAGGAAAAGTTGGCGTGTAGGTGGTGAGAACCAGCTGATAAGGCGGCGAGAGAGGACTTAGGGAAAAAAATGCATTTTCCTGCTTTGGATTGATGCCGGGAGTCTCCAGAGCTGATATTCATTAATATCAACACCGGAGGCTCCCGGCATGAATCCCATGCAATAAAAATGCATTTACAGGCAACTTCATTAGCGACTAACTCACAGGGAGAGGCGGCTCTC
Source organism: Ascaphus truei (assembly GCA_036426205.1). NCBI lineage: Eukaryota > Metazoa > Chordata > Amphibia > Anura > Ascaphidae > Ascaphus > Ascaphus truei. Next base: position 209,740 of record WSYH01000117.1, on the reverse strand, counting down.
TCTGTGTAGTTCTCTCTTCTGTCCAAAACAAATCGCCTGGTGAGGTGTTCATCATGTCACCGGCTACTCGCCAGTTTTGTGAATTTTGCTATCACAGGTAATCGAGGCTTTCTGAATAGCAACGTGATAGCAACGCTCAAAAAACTGGCGGATTAAACGGCCCGGTGATTTTTTTTATGATGGCTACTTGCATAGGCCCCTAAATCTAGTTAGATGGTCCACTAACTGTTTTAGGGCTAGTATTTCAAGGATTTTTGCTAAGAATGGAATATTAGAAACTATACTATACTAGTTATCTGTGTTCTTAATTACTGTTAGGAAATATAACCTGATTTGTAAATCATTTTTTTATTGTTGTGTTATAATGAACCGCTTCAATCATGAGAATACAAATATTTAAAAGATGATATAACATTTATGTGGACACGCAACACTTTGCAATGCAACTCTATTTTGTTATTTTCAGTGAACACATTTGACTGCAATAAAGTATGTTCCATTTGGAAACCTCACTCTAGAAATCTTGGGGTTGTCCTGTGTGCCCAGATAATCAGCATGAGATATTGGTTTCATATGTTTGACACCTGCACAAACTAATGCAAGAGAACATGCTTTCACTATTTCAAAGTGCAAATTGTATCATTGTCATATACAACCCTTAATGCAATTCATTTAAAAAACAAGTTTAGCATTTTTTTATACGTGATACATTTTTTAAACAGCTATACTATGTTTACGCCAGCTGAAATCTCTTGGCAGACAAAAAATTTGATTAAAACAACTGCAAGTCTCTCCACCATAATACCTGGTGTTATGATTACTTGTTAGTGTATGTACAATGTGGCAGAATCCAAACTAAATAAGTAGCTCTATGTATATATGTATATCTTTATTTATCCAAGTACAAAGCGCTAATACACGTGACATAATAATATAACACATAATGGGAATAAGCACTTAAAGACATAAAAGTAACAATAGGAAAAGGTGTGCCTGCCCTGAAGAGATTACAATCTATATGCGTCGATATATAAGGTTTAACAGGGACAAATAAAGATAACGGAGATATATATATATTTTGAGCAGTGTTAAATAAGGACAGACATTTTTCTGACTAATTATTAGGTTGAAAAGTCTACAACTACATGGCCCACATTTGGTGGTCATGTCCAGAGATTCAGAGATATTGGTCCATGATTCAAAAATGAATACATGAGACCACGGGATTAAAGATCCCCTTAGACCCTCTGACCTTCGTGCTCGGTAAATCTATTGAAAACATCCCCACGTCAATGGGCAGACTGATCTCCTCGATCTTCACAGCCGCCAGATGCTCGGCCGCAGCGGCTTGGAAGCAAATAAAAGCCCCAACTAGAGGCACTGTTGTTAAAAGGATCAACACAGTTATGGCTATGGAGAGACTCACAGCGATGCTCCATAAAAAACTGCCACAGTTCCAAAAAACTTGGGAACCGTGGCTGGAGTCCCGACCCCCCGGGGCTGGCCTAGGTCCAAGCCGTAAGGGCCTCCCCTCTCCCCCTTCTCCCCCTCCCAACTCTCTATCCTGTCTGTCTGCCCCCCCCCCTTTTTCTCTATATGTTAAAATGTTTATTGGAAACTCTGTCCCAATTTCGGTCATGTGCACATGACAACTCTGTACCCTTGGTTACATTTTTCCAATAAAAAAAAGAGTGGGAAAAAAAAAGTCTACAACTACAGTAGATGTAAAAATGTGTCTCCTCTTGCAATAAACACTTCCGTACCTGCTTTCTTTGTGCCACAGTTGTTGATTCCACCTTCATCCTCTTTTCCTTGTCCAACACTTATTATTTATTTGCTTCTATCACCACTGAGTTATACTACAGTACATGAGTTCACGATTGTGAGATTTTATTACACCCCCTAGTATCCTTCAACTGGTTCATATACAGTGTAACCATGTTACCGTTCTTTTACCCCTTTGCAATGCTTTTCTGATGTCAAATATCCATTTGCTAAATAGAGTTGTCTTGGCATTTTCAGGATTCATAGGAAGAAAGTCATGTCTTTATGCTCTGTAATATATTCTATTTACCTGAATCACAGACTACAGTACAGTATATAGATGTGTAATACTGTATGATGTACTATTTGATGTCTGTTGTATCCATATATCTTGACCAAGATTCTGCTGAATAGGGGATACTTTGTTCTGGTGATAAATGAGAAAAAATCCAAATGGACTGTGTAAATCATCCAAGTTCAATATTCATGTAATTTTCTTCTCTCAAGAAGTGCACTCTTGCTGTCACTTTCACAGTAATTGAGCAGATTTTCCTGTAACTCATATTATTTTTCCTTTTGCTGATGTTTTTTTTTTTTTTTTTTTTTTTTTTACTGTTTTACAAATGTTACTTTGATTCACGTTGACAGGTACACAAAAGAACGATTGTTTACCAGTATCTGTATTAATTTTTTTTAAGCTGATAGTTGCATAGAACTTGTTTGAACTACTCCATTCATACAGATGCAGCGGCCGTTATTCGAACACTTCACGCGTTGTATACCTCGGAATACCCATGTCATGGAGCGTGATTTATTCCAACCGTACCGCCTTCACGCGAGTGCAGAAGATGGCATTTTAGTGTTCTGGTTTTTAAACACCTGAAATTGACACAGTAGCACAGTACTGTACACATTACAATTCATTCATTACATTGCACACAAAGAAACAGAATCCATGAAATTCAAACAAAGCAACCGCGATAAACACGTGTGCCTGGGGCGATTGGCCGCGTTAATGCCGTGTGGAATACAGCAGAGCACACGAAAACGGCTCCGTGATTTGTTTGAACAATGGCCGCTGCAGCTGTATGGTAAATTACATTCATTAACTTATAGCAATAGCTATTTTGATACAGTAATCCAGTCCCTTTAAAAAAACAACAATTGTATGTTTCTAATTCATTTTGAAGATGCAGTAAGGATGCAATTGGTCACAATTACATCTTTTTCAAACAACATATATATATATATACATATATACATATATACAGTGTTCGACAAACCTATACATTTGCTCGCCCCGGGCGAGTGGATTTAACCCCCGGGCGAGTAAATATTGGCCCAAGCAGTAGATTTTTTGGTGATTTGTCAACCACTGTCTATATATATATATATATATATATATATACTTATTAAGGTTATGGTGGGTAAAAAAAGTGACAAAAAACCTCCACAGTAAAGCATAAAGCAACTGTAAATATTACTGTATATTCATTTGCATGTCTTAGACAGGTCTGCAACCCTGTCTTTCACCATTATCGCCCAGCACACAGCACTTCCACTGCAGCAAGGGATTCTGGGAAATGACATGCAAATGAGCACACAGTGCCACCTTTTATCTCAAGCTCACATTATATTTAAAGGCTTTTTTTTGTTGTTGTTTTCAGATCTCATGTAGCCAAATTTGTTACAGATTGAAATTAATCCTGAGCACACTGTCTCCTTGTTCTTTAACAGCTAGTATCCAATAGGTTAGCCACAAAGCAGGATTATATCAATATTAACTAAAAATCAAAGAAAATAGGGGGAAAAATTAGTGGTAGCTGAACATGTAGAATATTCCCAAGTATTAATAGTAACATCTTTATTTCACACAGCACTTTTCTCCAAATGGGACGCAAGGTGCTTCACAATTACAATATAAAGTGCAGTATGCAACACTGTCCATAGGATTTTATTTTTACAGACACGCTCCTACTCTTGGCTGTGAAGTGTGGGATTGGCTTGCTGGTGATCCGCCCATTTGTTCTTGCATGCAATTTACGCTCAGCAAATCTTTATAATGCCAAAAAGGTCACCTCCATTCTTTTTACACTGAGCCCAGATTTGGAAATCTGTAGATGCTATGAGTTGCACCGCGGGTTGCAGAAAATAATACCATTCAGTGCCATTATAGTCATTGTAGATCTGGAGCACCGTTGCTTGGAGCATGCTGTTACTTAATTCTTAAGTTCATATATTTATTATTATTATTACTATTATTATTATTATATGATCTATGCAATTTTTGTTACCTTTGTGCACTCTGTGCCCTTCTTTGTCTGGCTGTCAAAGCTTTTGAGCGACTATTGTCCCATTCGAGGAGCGCTGCAAGAGGGGAGCTTCTGGTTATGGACATAAAAAAAAAGAGAGCCATTTTGTTCTAATTACTTTTGTTTGATCTTTAAACTTCCTAACTCATAAGGGTTTAGTAAATTGTATGTAGACGCTAGGTCCTATTAACATTTACTGAACTTATTCCACCATATACTGTACAATATGGACCACATGAATTAGTAAAACAACTGTAATAGAACATAATCATTGAATCTATGATGTTGTATATTTTGCATACATAGTATATTTTTGGGGACTGAAGTATTGAATAAATGAGAATTCAAAGTTACATTTAGTAACCTCATCTCACATATCTGTACAACCGCCTACAAATGTTGATGTTTTACTTGCTAAACATTTTTTTTACTGTTTCAAAAAGTTCCAAGAGTTTTTAGAGTTCATGATATTTTTCATTATTTTCTTTTAAACTTAAATTTTTATTAACGTTTTCAAACATAAATGGGAGGGGAAGGGGTACAAAAAGCAAAGAGGAGGGTGGGGGAATCAACCATTCTGTATCAGAAATCTAAAGGAAATAGAGAAAACAAGGGGAGCGCGAATCAGACAAACAACTATAAAATATAAAAATATAAGTATAATAAGATCAGCAGATATTGCTGGAATGAAATCCTCTATGTATGGTGACCTACAGGAGACAGAAAGTCTCCAAGTCGTGAAAATAAAGTGAACTACTGTCAATACTCAAATGGACCAGTGTGAGTAAAAACCCATAGGGGTTTAACTCTGTAGAGGGGTTTCTTCTAAAATCCTACGCCTCCCATCTGGCAGCTGCCTAAAAACACAGATCCTCAGGACATCAAGTTTCCCCAAAAAATGATGAGAGATCCAAGAGTGAGTGCCAGTAAATATGAACTGACATATAAAATATAAGTATATTCAAATACTCACACGGGCTAGTGTGAGTAAAACCCCTAAGGGCTAACTCTGTAGTGGGAATATAGTGGACTTCTCACTCGTCTTCTAACGGAACTCAAGTCCTAGGTGCCTCCAGGATCCCCCAAAATGTGAATATATGATCCAGATGTAAAAAACACTTATTTAATGATAATGATTATGATAAATAACAGAATAAAAAGATCTAAACAACACATACATTAATCCGGCGGGGTGTAGGCAGGTTGCAGAGATGCTTTCCGTGATGGCGACTCCTTCCCTTCAGCGTCTGCAGCAGGCTGAAGTTTTGGAACGCACAGTGGGATTTGGAACGCACCCCTCACTTCCTGGCTACGGAAGCCACCGGTGGCCAAAAAACAGCAGGTGGATCGAGCAACGCGTTTCGCTTGCGTCATCAAGCTTCCTCAGGCTCTCTGGATTGAAGTATACATTCATAGTATATAAACCCTCTGCGACCCGGATGTGAAGACTTGATCCCTCTAAGCTTGTTTGCCAATATACGGTCAGCCTTATCCCCTTTGTCATAGTATGCCTGCTTAAGTCCACTTAAGGGCCTTCTCTACATCCTCCAGCTGCAACCTCCTGAGTTCCCCCCTTGCATGACCCAAAATTATATAAATTTTCCTGGATGTTTTTTTTTTTTGTTTCAATCTTTTTTATTGCCGTTTTTGAGACATACACAAATTATACTTTACAAACGGAGAGTCAGAGTGAAGCCGATACAACAGGTACAGGTATTGGAATAACATCAATGTTCACATTTAAGATATAAAATCAATGTATGAATTAAGTATTTCCAGATGTATTGGTTGTTTTCATATTATTCCCTTTGTGACTTATTATTGATCTATTAAACTGTAGTCTCTGGTGCGACTACAAAGTGGATAGAGAAAACAAGATGGAAGAAAGAAAGAAAGAGTGGAATAACAGGGGGGTGAGATGGGGGAGGAATGGGGAAACATGGGTTGGGAGGGGAACTTAATAGGGTGAGTGGGCCTGGGGCTTTGACTCCTTTAATCTTCCTAATTTTGGAGCCAAGGCTCCCATATTCTATAGAACCGCTCAGGAGTTTGGTTTAGTTGGGCAGTCAACTTTTCCATGTACTTGACTTTGTTTATCCTTTTGTATACTGTTTCTTTGGATAGGTGTTAATTTTTGTCTAAGCCGCAGCATGGAGCATGGAGCATGGAGCCGCGGTTAGGATGAAAGATATTAATTTCTTCATGGAGGAGGGAATATCGACTACTGGTTTGGCCAGCACAAAGATCAGCAGGTCTAGGGGGATCTTTAGTTTTGTAACCTGCAGGATTATACTCTGGATCATGACCCAAAATTTCTGCACCACTGGGCATGTCCACTATATTTGAGCCATATCTCCTCTAGAACCCACCCCCTCCAACATATATCTGGTTTTCAGGGCAGATCTGGCTCAGCCTACTAGGAGTTAGGTACTACTGAAATAAAATTTGTAGATGTTTACTTTTGTTATTGTACAAATTGAGGTTTTGGCTGCCGACTCCCAGATATCCTCCCACTCGTCCCTTTCTATTTCCACATTAAGGTCTACGGCCCATTTAAGCATGTAATTATGGTTTGGTATATTTACTGACGAGTCTATCCCCATGTACATACCCTATATCAATCCTCTCTGGTACGTAAGGTGCCTTTTTTGCAATACTTTTCAAATTTTGATAGGTTAGGGAAACTCCCGTTCTGAGAAATTGACGAGAGAAAATGTCTGATTTGGAGGTACAGTATTTGAAGAGGTGAAAATCTTGCGATTTATATTTTTGGGGGATATCCTGGTAGGACAAAACCCTCCCCTTTTCCACCAAATCCGCTGCTAATTTAATATCTAAATTTAGAAATTGGGTAAATTGCCCTTAGGAGCATCCCGGAGGGAAGTCCGGGTTGTTGAAGATCGGAGTTAGCAGGGATGGGAAAGTCCGTAATGCATATTTTACTTTATTTTTGGTCCATATGTTCCACGTGCACCTCATTGATCCCAGGTCAAAGTTGTCTCCCTGGACCCTTGGGACCACAGAGCCACTGCGTGGGATAGTTCAATTGCTAGCCAGCAGCAGGTTGTTGGATCACTATTCCACATCACTACTTGTTTTAATTGAGCTGCTTGGTAATATTTAATAATATCCGGGACTCCAACTCCTCTCCTGTTTTTTGAGGCTAGCATTACTGATCTAGCAAATCTCTGTCGCTTGTCTCTCCATATGAATTGGAGTACTGGGCTTTGTATATATTTCTGCTCAGACTGGGGTATAATTATTGGGAGCGTTTGGAAGTAGTATAGTAATCTTGGTAGGATGTTCGGTTTGGCGGAAATGATTTTTTCCATCCAAGATATTTGAAATTTATTCCATGTCTTGAGATCCTTTTTAATTTTCTCAAAAAGGGGAGGGTAGTTGCTTAGATACAGGGATTCATATAAGCTCGCTAGGACGTTTTTTTTATGTGTACTCTCCAATACTACATTTTTTTCGTTAAATATTTTTGTTTTTCCATTTTCATTATTTTTCTGTATGATGCTATTGAGATATGCTGTCCTCTAATCATGGCCTTATGTGCCTCCCATAATATTGCTGTCGATTCTCCTGACCCCTTATTATTTGGAAGTAGTTTTTAAGTGAGTCTCCAATTTGTGAGCTAATCTCCGGGTGATTTAGTAACGAATTATTCATCGGCCAATGGAATGATTGAAACCTGTCAAATGGGGGGTCAAATATTGCAACTGTTGCATGATCCGATCACGTAATAGGCCCTATATCTGAGTGAACCAATACTTCCAGGATATTTGGGGTTACAAATATATTATCAATTCTGGAGTATGAATCGTGTGGGGACGAGTAAAAAGAATAATCTCTCTGCCCTTTATGTGAATGACGCCAGGCATCAAGCAAACCAAATTCTTTAATTAGCGTTCTGAATTTCTTTGCTCCACTTTACAGTATGTCATTGCAGAATGTAATTGCCCTGGATGTGTGGATTTTTCTATATCGGGGTCCGGGACAATATTAAAGTCGCCTCCCAAGATCAATAAATATTCTCAACTGTCTCCCATAGATTCCAATGTTTCCCTTACAAAAATCAATTTTCCCCTTGTTAGGTGCATAGGCATTCACTAGTGTGATCCATAGGCCTGAAAGAAGGCTGTGGACCACCAGGGACCTCCCTTCCTGGGCTATTTTAACCTCCAATGTCTGGAACGTGATGTCATGTTTTATCAGGATCGCAACCCCCCTTTTTTTTTGCTGGAGAAAGATGAATAGAATGCTACAGGGTATGTCCCTCTAAAAGTGTTTGGGGGATCCTGAGTGTCAAAGTGTGTCTCTTGCAGAAAAACAATATCTGCTTTAAGTTTCCTAAATTCTTTTTGGGCCAATCTACGCTTGCCATTAGTATTCAGACCCTTAACATTCATAGACACTAAATTCAATGGCGTTGGACTAGTCATTCACGATTTCTTGGCCTCTCTATCTCTTGCAAAAGTTGTGCTCTAAAAATTTGGGTGGTTGTGGTAGACAAGGGAAGAAAAAATAGGGAGAGGGACTTTCCCATATCGGGAACTTGGATAAAATCAAATATTAAATTGTAAGGTAAGATGAGTGTACCCAGCCACTCATCCCAGTTTTGCGGCCAGTACCTACTGTATGTGGCTTGGCTTGGCGGGCATATGGCCCTAATGGGGCATCCTGGCATCGGGCATGCAGGCCTCCCTTCCACCCCATACACCCCGCCCCTAATTACTCTCAACCTCCTGATCGCCCCTTTGTTATAACTTGCTTAAGGCGTCAGCGATTAACAGGGAAATCAATTCTTACCAACATTGGCAAATATAAACATAAAAACTGTTCATAATATTACACAATTAGAAATAAACGGGGTAAACAACATGGGGAAAAACATATGTCACACTTTATAGTTTTCTTTTAAACATTCAGTAACTGTTAATGTTTATTCTCGAGCAGTGACCTGCTCTTGTCCTTTACTGAAACTTAATGTCTTATGTCTGTTACCACAATCCTAGTGTGGTGCGCAAACCCCCAAATTATCCATCCCTTCAAACTCTTTGGGCCATGGCCCACTCACCCACCGCCTGGCCCCTCAGTCAAATCTTTCCCCTGCTCCGTGCAGGTATTAGCTGTAAACAAGCCACGGGGGGGCTTCTCCCCTCCTCAGAGATGAGCTATCACCCAGACAGTGGGCATCTGACCCCGACTCACAGTCAGAGCCGTACCTACAATAGGACATAAGGGACACAGAGTGGGAAAGAGAGAAGAAAAAAAAAACAAGACTACAGCTCCAACAAAGATTTCTTGGGGTCGCCATGGAACGCAGACTCATTATCAGAGAGTCCACCGCAGATTCATACTGAATCTTCCAAGATTTGTGAATAATAAAGGAACTTAACATAGCCTTCTCAAGTGCATAGACAGTCCCGGTTCTTTCCTCCTCGGTCCATCGCCCCCTCGGCCGGTCGCTCATCTTCTATGTTGTCACCTTGAGATCCTCGCTGCTGACCTGATCTGTCCTTGGGGTCCAGTTCTAGCGCTGACAGTAAAGATGTTGATTCCTCAGGATATGGAGCGAAACCTGCCTCCCTCCATGGCTAGCTATTAGGCGGAACGGGAAGGCCCACCGATAGCGAATCCCCTTTTCTTGGAGTATCGCTGTCACCGGTCGTAGTCTTCTTCACCTTTCTATAGTCAGCCTGGACAGGTCTTGGAAGATTTGAATGTGGGCATTTTCTAATTCGATCTACCTCTCTTTCTGCACCCTTTATAATCTTTTCCTTAGTTGGGTATTGGTGCAGGCTCAGCACCACATCTCTACTTCTTCTGGGGTCATCAAATCTCGGTCCCAATGTTCTCTGAGCTCTGTCCATCAACAGTTCACTATCTTGTAGTTGGGGGTCAATTGACAAGAAGAATCTTTTGCGATACGGCTGCAAACACTGTCTCTGGAATGTGGCAAATTCGTAAGTTCTGCCTGCGTTCCCTGTTCTCCAGGTCATCCATACAATCTCTCATGGCTCTTATCTCATGGTCCCAAGGTTCAGCAAAGTATCCGGCCGCTCCTCCTTCTCTTACCGTGAACCCCAAAACTAGAACAATCTACCGGAGACTCTCACAGCCACCACCAGTCTAAGTTCTTTCAAAACTAAAGCTGTCTCACATTTTAATCTGGTCTGTAACTGTTACATACGCCTATAATATTTATTATCTTTAACTGTGCATGCTATGTCTTGTATATAATGTATACCCTGTTCACTTATATAACTGTATTTGTAAACATGTATTATTTGTCACCTTAACTCTATGCCCAGGACATACTTAAAAACGAGAGGAAACTCTCAATGTATTACTTCCTAGTAAACCATTTTTATAAATAAATATGTAGCCAGGTCTCCCGTAGGTGTCAGCACCCCCCTCACCTTGAGTGCGATCGCGGGTACCGCCGAGTCCCAGGGCGGTCCCGCGCGCCGATCGCAGGGGTGAGGGCGGTCAGGTCCCGGCTCGGGGGTTGCCGGGGATGCGCGCGTCTCAGGGCTCCCGGTGCTCCCGGAGCCGGGCGGATAGGGCGCCGCCATTGCCCCTTAGTTTGCGCATGTGCAGTGGTCGCGCATGCGCAGTACAGGCCTCAGAGTTAGGGAACAGTCGCGCGCGAGTGAGGTTAGTCAGGGAAAGGTTGAGGCAGTCCCAGACAGCTTGCGCAGGCGCAGGAGAGGTAGGAAAAAGCCCGCGAAGCCCTAGCCTACCAGGGAAGGCTCTGAGCAGGGACTACAGATCCCATGAGCCTCTGTATGCCCCATGTGACACCAGGGAGCCAATAGAGCTTAGGAAGTCCCAGCAGGCAAGTGGATACATTTGGCGGGCTTGGAGCACGTTAGTTAGTCAGAGACCGTAGCAGCCCAGGGAAGGAGGTAGGGTACAGGAGTCACGGACTCCCTGTACTAGGCCAGCACCCCCAGGGTCTGAGGTAGCTGAGTACCCCCTGAGAGAGAGTGTTGCCAGGGACTGCTCTAGAGAGAGGGACCCTGTCACTCAGGAGTTGCAGTTGGAGCAGGGGAGCTGTGAGGGAAGGAAGGGTGCGGGGAGCGAGTGCAGCTCCTGCGGCCCTATAGGTACCCACACCCCAGGTAGGCCCCAACCCCCCACTAGGTTAGTGGGTAAGAGCTGAGGGAGGCCCAAGATAGGGACGCTGCCCTTAGTGTTAGAGTGCTGCCTTGTCAGAGTCACGGCGGTCAGTGCAGTGAGATCTGACAGGCAGGCACCTTGTTGCGCAGCACGTTGGCTGCCAGCACCCAGTGAGCTACAGCTTGCTGCTGTAGGCGCTGGGACTCGGTAGGTAGTAGTGAGGTTGAGGGGACTTGGGTAGTTAGGGGAGTGGGACAGGTCATTAACCCCTGTAGGCCCCTAGGAGTTTCCCCAAAGCCACTACAGGTTGCTGTGCTATAGGGGCGGCCTATAGTATAGCGCCTGCCACTTAGATTAGATAGGGACACAGCGGCTGCTGCTGTTCCTGTGAAGCGGTTCGGACCCACGTTGGGGTCCACAGAGACTATTCCAGAGTGGGACCGCCCTGGCGGTCCACGTGCAGGAGTTCGGTTGGAGGATCAGAAGGAGTCATCGCCCGACTGATCCTTTGTGAAGTGTTGCTGACCCCAGCACCGGAGTGCTCGGCAGGTATCATACATTCATAAGTGCACCAACGGGCCCTTAGTGTAAATAGTGACTGCGCAGTCACCCATTGACTCTCTCTGCAAGAGTGCGGGACATTGGGTGGGGTTCTTTGGACACTGGGTGGGATCACCTGGTGTTGGGAAAGCGTCCTGCGAGACGTCGCGGTTAGTGTCTCCTCGTGAGAGGGACACAGGTCATTATGAATGTGATGAGTTGTTATGCATGTTAGTAAAGTCACTAGTTAATATACATGCTGTCTACGTGGTTATTGTGTATTGTCCTGCGAGGAACCACTCCCCCTCTGGTGGGAGCCATCGCAGGTGGAGGCGCTGCATCGTAAGTGAATACCCCTAGTATAATTGCCCCAGGTTCCCCGTGGCGGAAGCTCAGCACTCCTGTGAGCCAACAGGTAATGCACAACACCGAGTAACACTATATGTTTCCTGCACCCCCACACTGTATCTGCGATTGGGGGGGGGGGGAAACCCGTTACAAATACAGTAAATAAAAATCTCTTTGTTGAGTCGTAGGACCTCATAGTCAGTATTTACCTGGTTTTGTAATGTAACATCCATCTTATTTTGCAGCTCTGTGGTCCTTTTAGCAGTGAGGAAATTTCTGCTTTAAATTCCAATACTGCTCTGTTCAGAGCTGACTGGAACATACTCTGCAGGTCCAGCTTAGTAATTGATATGTCTCCCTCTGCTGTGCATCTCTCCTCAGCAGTCTCTCTCACCTCTGTGCCTCTCTCTGGTGTGTCACCCTCTGTCAGCTGTTTGTCTCTCTTCCTCCCGATCCGATGCTGCATGCTCCCGTGCGCGCGCCTTGGCACCATCTTTATTTTTCTGTTTATCAGCCGTTGCTGGCTGTCCACGGCCGAATCGGGACAGATCTGGGATCCCCACCTTCTTGTCTTTCTTGAGGGGCATCTCCAGCTGCTCCCCCGCCTGCAGCTGTGACTTGGGGGTGAATACGAGGTGCCGTTCGGAGGCTATAATGAAATATACTGAGCGGGATGCAATGAGCTCACTCGGCACACGTGCATGCGCTCTTACGTCACGCGCGCCACCCTTCATTATTTTTTTTAAGCCTTAAAGCAGCAGTTAAAGCTATATCCTACATGTGTGTTTTTTTTTTATTAAATCAGTTCTGTAGTATGAGAAAATACTTGTAGCATTTAAAAAAAATTAGACATTTTTAATGTATTCTAATGTTACAAGCATTTTTGTTTCTATAGCAACCATTTACAAAGTCACATCCCCTTCCTCTTCTGAGACAGGCTCTGGCACACCCCTTTTGCCGTCTCTCTAGTAGGGCACCAATTTTATTTAGTGCATGCCTGGTCACATGATCTTCCACACAGAACTTTGTATCTTGGGTAGTCTTCTGCAGCAGTGCCAGTATTTATTGAACCCCCGAGCCGAATCTTTACCGCTCGATCACAGGAGAATGGATCGATAGTCAATTTAGCTAATCCCTTGTCAATGTGTAGATTGTATTGATGCACAAATTGAATGGAATTTTTTTTCCAAAACGGCAGCTTGAACTACAGCTTTAAGGAATTGTATAGCTCATTTATTTGAAAGGGCCGTCTGATGTCTTATGGCTTCTTAGCACCTTTTTGTAAATCTGTCCCCAAATCATTAATTTTCATTTAACATGTCAGTTACAAAGTTTATTTTATGACGTGCTATTTTTTTAAATTTTTTCCAAACATATCAGTACTGAATAAATTGAAATAACAATTACATTATAAGATGCATCGTTAGTGTACAATGCATACAAAATTGATTAATAAATGTATGTAAAAGCCTCATTATTACAGTAATGCTGCTAAGATAATGCTTCTTTTTAGGCTGCAGGAAGCCAGCAAATTTGTAATCCATATTATTTGTATCTTAATTATATCATATTTTTTTTTATACATTTATTATATAGCCAGTTGTATGACTGTACATTTTGTAAATCATGATAGTGAAATTGGTATGTACAGAATCACCATACAACTAACATTTTCTTTACGGTAGAACTATACCTTGACATTAATCCTCAGGCTACCCTAATGATATTCCCTGAAGTCATGAGGGCTGACACGACAAGCAACATCAGGTTATTAATGCTCATTCAAGCGATGAATGCAGTCAGAATGAAAGTGGAACCCCCTCCACTTCCATTCACGTCACTTGATTTTGTTTAAAAGACACGTAATATGAAGAAAAAGTATCTTCGTGCATTTCATGTCCTCACAAAAAAACCTTTTCATGGCTGTCCTGCTGATTTTTTGCTTTTCCCTATTTTGAGCTTGTAGTGAAGGGTAACATTTCCTGATGTAGCACTGTACTTTTTATAACATGGCCTTCATATATACTGTACAGTATGTACAGTCATGTGAAAAAGAAAGTACACCCTCTTTGAATTCCATGGTTTTACATTTCAGGACATAATAACAATCATCTGTTCCTTAGCAGGAATTAAAATTAGATAAAAACAACCTCAGATGAACAACAACACATGATATATTACACCGTGTCATGATTTATTTAACAAAAATAAAGCCAAGATGGAGAAGCCATGTGTGAAAAACTAAGTATACCTTATGATTCAATAGCTTGTATAACCACCTTTAGCAGCAATAACTTGAAATAATCATTTTCTATATGACTTTATCAGTCTCTCACATCGTTGTGGAGTAATTTTGTCCCACTCTTATTTACAACATTGCTTCAGTTCATTGTGTCTTGAGGGCATTTGTTTATGCACAGCTCTCTTAAGGTCCAGCCACAGCATTTCAATCAGGTTGAGGTCTGGACTTTGACTGGGCCATTGCAACAGCTTGATTCTTTTCTTTATCAGCAATTCTGTTGTAGATTTGCTGGTGTGCTTGGGATCATTGTCCTGTTGCATGACTCAATTTCGGCCAAGCTTTAGCTGTCGGACAGATGGCCTCACATTTGACTCTAGAATACTTTGGTATACAGAGGAGTTCATGGTCTATTCAATGACTGCAAGGTTCACAGGTCCTGTGGCTGCAAAACAAGCCAAAATCATCACCCCTCCACCACCGTGCTTGACAGTTGGTATGAGGTGTTTGTGCTGATCTGCTGTGTTTGGTTTTCGCCAAACGTGGCGCTGTGCATTATGGCTCCACTTTGGTCTTGTCTGTCCAAAGGACATTGTTCCAGAAGTCTTGTGGTTTGATCAGATGCAACTTTGCAAACCTAAGCCGTGCTGCCATGTTCTTTTTAGAGAGAAGAGGCTTTCTCATAGCAACCCTTCCAAACAAACCATACTTGTTCAATCTTTTTCTAATTGTACTGTCATGAACTTTAACATTTAGCATGCTAACTGAGGCCTATAGAATCTGAGATGTAACTCTTGTTTTTTTTTTTGCAATTTCTCTGAGCATTGCACGTTCTGACCTTGGGGTAAACTTGCTGGGACGTCCACTCCTGGGAAGATTGGTAATTGTCTTGAATGTTCTCCACTTTTGAATAATCTTTCTCACTGTAGAATGATGTACTTTAAATTGTTTGGAAATGGCCTTATAACCCTTCCCATGTTGATTGGCAGCAACAATTTCTTCTCTAAGATAATTGCTGATGTCTTTCCTCCATGGCATTGTGTTAACACACACCTGAATGCTCCATACCAGCAAACTGCGAAAACTTCGGCTTTTATAGAGGTGGTCACACTTGCTGATGATCAATTAATCAAGGGCATTTGATTAGCAGCACCTGTCTGTACTTAGCATCTTAATTCCTATGGAAGCAGTAAGGGTGTACTTAGTTTTTCACACATAGCTTCTCCATTTTGGCTTTATTTTTGTTCAATCATGATACGGTGTAATATGTCATGTGTTGTTGTTCATCTGAGGTTGTATTTACCTAATTTTTGACCTGCTAAGGAACAGATGATTGTTATTATGTCCTGATATGTAAAACCATGGAATTCAAAGAGGGTGTACTTTCTTTTTCACATGACTGTATACTGCTTATTCTACTCAAACTGTTGCACCTATATACATGTGCCAATAATGTTTTTGTATCTCCTTTTAGTAAATATAGACAGTCTGAAGAAATGTTAACATTTTAGTACAGCATTTTATAATACTAACTCTCTCAGGGGCTTTTTGGATGACTTCTTTTTATTTTTCAGTGCGTTCAAAAGCAGTGTAGCTTCGCAAGACTTTTCTGTTGAAACCATGTTTTATTGATCAACTTGTCATCAGGTTTTAAAAATCAGGAAAACGCAGTCCATCTTTGCAAATGTGTAAAATGATTTAGAAAATACCTTTCTAGAACCGACGTGTTCACAGATACATTTACTGTTGGCAGTTTTATTTAGAGTATGGATTCTGGAGCATATCCAAAATTTCACATTGGGCTTAGAATCTCATAACGTTTCTCTGCTTTTTAAAAAACATCATATTTCAGACCTGGTATTGACCATATTTTACCAAATTTACGAGGTGGTAATAGGACCAATGAATTATCTACGAGAATCATTTTAGATCCACCCCATACGCGCTTTACAACAATTTGGATTAAATGTTGAGTTCTACATAAATGCTTTTCTTATCTAATATGAGTTCTTTTATGATAGTTACTTTTGATACATTCCTCCCTTTTGATCCCTTTTTTTTCTATTAGTGATGGTTTACTGTATTTGGAGTTTTTTGACTTCCAGTCAATATAATATATACATATATCATTATACAGTATGTTCATCCTTCCACCATAGGTGGGAATATATTAAGCACATTTAGTCCATTTAGATTTTCCGTTTTGTGATAAACACGCACACACACGCGCGCGCACACACATATATATTTTTATATATATATATATATATATATATATATATATAGCAACTGTAAATATTCCTGTATATTCATTTGCATGTCTTAGACAGGTCTGCAACCCTGTCTTTCACCATTATCACCCAGCAAACAGCACTTCCACTGCAGCAAGGGATTCTGGGAAATGACATGCAAATGAGCACACAGTGCCACTTTTTATCTCATGCTCACATTACATGAGCAACCCTTAGTCAATGCATGCTGCTTTAAACACAGCCTTTAAGCAAGGACTTGGGAGATGCAAAGTCAGTTAACCCACTCACAGACATGTTTCAACCTTGATGGGTATCATCAGTGTGAGGTTGGCTTGCTGACATTTGCTCAAATGAGATAAGAGTAGGTAATCACCACGACTATTAAGGTTATGGTGGGTAAAAAAATTGACTAAAACCCTCCACAGTAAAGCATAAAGCAACTGTAAATATTCCTGTATATTCATTTGCATGTCTTAGACAGGTCTGCAACCCTGTCTTTCACCATTATCACCCAGCAAACAGCACTTCCACTGCAGCAAGGGATTCTGGGAAATGACATTCATTTGCATGTCTTGGACAGGTCTGCAACCCTGTCTTTCACCATTATCACCCAGCAAACAGCACTTCCACTGCAGCAAGGGATTCTGGGAAATGACATTTCATTCATTGTGCATGTCCTTATATATATAGATATATATATATATATATATATATATATAATTATATTATATATCTATTGTATATTGTAGTAAATTCATATAATATATATTTTTCTCCAGTAGTTATTTCAATATGCCTAGCAACAGTAGCTAGTATTTTAGTTATTGTATTCTTTATTTTAATTACTTAAGTGCTTATACTATATATTTATTATGTCTCTGGTATTAAGACTAGGGAATTGTCATATTGATACTAATTGATACTGTACTAATCCCTTTCTCTTTAATTGTAATATATTTATGTCTGTAGCCAGTAGTTTGTACATTGTCAATAAAGTTTTTATTTGCATCGTGACGTTACTATGTTGGACTATAAAAAGGACAGAGACACTTTGGTTACCTATATACTGTATGCCAGTGGAAGTTCGCCAGAATGAAACGTGTAGGGCATCTTCTGCTTTGAGAGACTGAGGAATCCACCAACCCCTTTCAGCTCAGTTTCACCGTGCCCACCATTCTCTCCTGAACGCTCATGTGTGCCCTTGGGAACAAAAAGGTTGGGGACCTTTGTTTTAGATCATATTTCAAATTGGTTTTGACCTTGTTTTGTACTTGTAAAATAAATAGTAAATCTGAAAATGCACTCCCTATTTCAGAAACCTTACATTTTGCAAGGTAGAGCAAAGGATAAGTGAGTGAGAACACAGTTAAAGAAATACATTTCATAGTGTTTTAAAAAGTACAATATATTGCACACCTATGATTTATATGAATTATCTTTCTGCCTGCCAAGTAAACTAAAAGCAATATGAATGCTGATTTCAGTCTGGATACATAGTACTTTGGAATATAATGTTTGTGCTGTCAGTTCAGATATGTCCAAATGGTAAAGAAAAATGGTTATTCCATTTTATAACTTGACTTTGCAGTGTTGAAAAAACAGCTTAATGCCTGTTCTATTCCTACAACATATGTTAAAATTAAATAAGAATATAGTTTACTACGATTGTTATATTACAGTATAAATACATACTTTACTTTTGTTTTATTTCAGAGCATAATATCTTTGAAACTTTTCTTAAAACCTTAATGGATTATGATAAACTTGTATATTCTAAAGCTTTTAACCTGACTCATTCCTTCCTGTGTATACTGTCTTCTTGTAAACAAAGGAACATCTTACTCAGACTTACAGTAAAGAGATGTGTGACTATTTAAATTAGAAGCATAAGGGGATCGTAAGAGATGCATGCAGAGGTTGAAACAGGAGACTTTGTTTTAGAAAAAAATAATGTAGGCTTTTAATCAGCCACATTTTGAAAAACATAAAATATAGCTTTTGTTCAGCGTAATGGAGCAACAAAACGAACAAAACATACCTAGCTCCTATCTGGAGTGCTGACCAATTACCCCTACCTATACGTTGTGGGGTTAAGCCCCTTACCAACTATACCAAAACACAGTCAGTGGTAGATGCTGGGGTAGGAGGGGGAGAATCCCAATGACGAAGTCTCTAGAGCGTTCCAGGGTGAGTATTTCCCTGGATCAGAGATTCCCTAGACTGCTGTGTTCCAGCCTTTTAAACGCTACTAACGAGCCAGGTGGAAGCTGATTAATCATCCCAGGCTTTGAATAACCATCTCCCCTCTGGACTCTACAGATAAACCTTTCCCTGAAAAGCTATTAGGCAAGGAAGCCACCCTGTCACAGGGATAGAATCATGAAAACCACTGCCTGTGTCTTATAACCTTATTAACCACACCGAAAAGAACCTGTTTGACTACGCTAGGCTGCAGTCGTTTCCATCTCGCTTTTAAATGTTTGCAACAGTACAAGTTGCTAATTAATTAAATATTACAAATTTTCGATAAATGTACTGATTCAAAAACAATATATTTTGTCTTGTGTAATTTTTCCCGTCTCCTCCCCTTTTTTGTCTCGTGTTTGGCGACTATTTCTGTTACCAGATTAGAGCAATTATAGTACATATGCTTTGTATCTTGCACTTCATGTGATTCATCATTTTGTATAATTCATAGTTGATTAGAATCTATCCTTCAGTAAAATACATGATCACAGGACATACCTAGTTCTTTTTCTCCTTTGTTGAGTGCTGGGAGGTTTTAATATATTCTGTGTTATTTCAGAGAAAGTCATTGGTACCATTATGTAAGATAAATCTGCCAAATTTAGGTAAGAATGTTTACTGTAGGTATTAAAAATATACTTAAAAAGCAATAATTGATCACTTAATAGACCAGATAACTTTGGCCTTACGTCAACCATTGATTACTCACTTCTGCAGTATAATCCCAGATCGCCACTGTCTCAAGCATCCCCAGCCTGGACTGCAACTAAATGCCTTAAACTCAATACTGTAAGTCAAAGACTGAGCTCCTTATAATCAGTGCTATAGTGGAAGCTATATATGCTTATGTTATTTTCTAACTATTAGGGTATACTTTTATACAGTTCGATTGTAAGCTCTTCAGGGCAGGGACTCCCTTCTCCCAATGTTACATTTATGTCTTGCTGCACATATCCCATCACTATTATACTATTCCCTGTGTTGTCACATTTGTTAAAAAATATATATATAAACTCTGAGTACCTGGTTGGCAATATGAAAATAATATATTACATACAGTAGTTACATAGTAAATGAGGTTGAAAAAAATACACCTGTCCATCGAGTTCAACCTATCTTAAATTTAGATGACAGATACTTATCCTATATTTGTATTTATAGGGCATTGATCTAGAGAAAGACAAACACAAAACCACAGTGAAATATTATCTAATGATGTCTCATAAGGAGAAAAAATAAATACCTTCCTGGCTTCAAATAATGGAAATCAGATTTCTTCCTGAATCAACATCTTTCCAATGTTTACTTGTTTGGTATATCCCTGTATACAGTTAGGTCCGGAAATAATTGGACACTGACACAATTTTCATAATTTTGGCTATGTACTGTACGTCACCACAATGGATTTGAAATGAAACAACCTGGATGCAATAGAAGTGCAGACTTTCAGCTTTAATTCAAGGGGTTGAACAAAAATTTCATATGAAACGTTTAGGAATTGCAACCATTTTCATACACAGTCTCCTTATTTCAGGGGCTCAAATGTAATTGGACAAATTAACACAATCATAAATAAAATGTTAATTTTTAATACTTTGTCAAGAATCCTTTGCAGGCAATGACTGCTTGAAGTCTGGAATGCATGGACATCACCAAACGCTTGGTTTCCTCCTTTGTGATGCTTTGCCAGGCATTTACTGCAGCTGTCTTCAGTTGTTGTTTGTTCGTGGGTCTTTCTGCCTTAAGTTTTGTCTTCGGCAAGTGAAATGCATGCTTGATCGGGTTGCGATAAGGTGATTGACTCGGCCATTGCAGAATATTCCACTTCTTTGCCTTAAAAAACTCCTGGGTTGCTTTCGCAGTATGTTTTGTGTCATTGTCCATCTGTAAAGTGAAGCACCGTCCAATCAACTTCGCTGAATTTAGCTGAATCTGAGCAGACAATATAGTATATCCCTATACACTTCAGAATTCATCTGGCTGCTTCTGTCACAACACCAATAAACTCTAGTGACCCATTGCCATTGTAAGCCATGCATGCCCATGCCATCACACTGCTTTACAGGTGATGTGGTATGCTTCGGATCATGAACCGTTCCAAGCCTTCTCCATACTTTTTTCTTCCCATCATTCCTTGGAATGGACAGGTTGATCTTAGTTGGATCTGTCCAAAGAATGCTGTTCCAGAACTGGGCTGGCGTTTTTTAGATATTGTTTGGCAAAGTCTAATCTGGCCTTTCTATTCTTGAGGCTTATGAATGGTTTGTACCTTGTGGTGAACTTTCTGTATTTGCTCTCGTGAAGTCTTGTCTTTATGGTAGACTATGATATGCCTGGAGAGTGTTCTTCACTTGGCTGGATGTTGTGAAGGGGTTTACCATGGAAAGGATCCTACGATTATTCACCACTGTTGTCTTCCGTGGACATCCAGGCCTTTTTGGGTTGCAGAGCTCACCAATGTGTAATTTTTTTCTCAGAATGTACCAAACAGTTGATTTGGCCACTCCTAATGTTCCTGCTATCTCTCTGATGGATTTTTTTTTTTGCAGCCTAAGGATGCCCTGTTTAACTTGCATTGAGAGCTCCTTTGACCGCATGTTGTGGGTTCACAGCAACAGCTTCCAAATGCGAATGCCACACCTGGAATCAACTCCTAAACCCTTTCACCAATTTGGATTTGAATACCCTCAAATTAAAGCTGATAGACTGCACTTTAAGCCCATATTCATTATTTAACTGTAACTTGAATTTATTTTGGTACACACCCAAAATAACAAAACTTGTATCAGTGTCCAATTATTTCCGGACCTAGCTGTACCTTTCTTTTCTAAAAAGGTATCCAACCTTTGTTTGTCGATATCTATTGTATCTGCCATCACAGTCTCCATGGGTAACATATCCTGGCCCACACCCAACATCACCATACACCCTGGATTACTCAAATGCCTTGCACTATCTACTGAATGTTGGTGGAGAACTCTGAAAACCAGCCGCACACTCAAATGGCAAACACCACAAATTTACAACTTGCAAACAACTTCTCAAATGTGTACTCATATTGTTACTCTCATTAGCAGTGATATTGAACTTAACCATGGCTCTCCCTTTTCAACTTTTTGTCCCATACCCCTGAGAATACCCCCTTCAAATTTCAAAAAGGTCTATCTGTCGCCATATAAATATCCAGAGCCTGCTGCCCAAACTGGATGAACTAAGGGCATGGTGCCTTATGCATAAACCCAAAGCTATCGTTCTCACAGAAACATGGCTAACCCCTAAAATCCCTGATGCAAATATCACCATTCAGGAATACTCCATTTCTAGGAAAGATAGGTCAAAGAGAGGAGGCGGGGTGTTATTTTATATTGCAGACACCTTACAATTTACACTGTTAAATTGCCCCCCAAGCCCACCCTCTTTTGAAATCCTAGTTGGCAAAATCTGCTTTGCCTTTTCTAAGCCTATCTTGGTTGTTGGCATCTACCGCTCCCCTGAAGTCCCTCTACAGTCCCTGACTGACATTACCCAGTTTCTCAGCTCCATTTCCTCTCTGAATGAGAAGAGAAAGCTGCTAGTTCTTGGGGATTTCAACAACAATTGGCTCAACCCTAAAAACCACAAAATCCAGATACAACTCAAGTCACTTAACCTAACGCAACTCATTTCCCAGCCCACACGGACAAACCTGAAATCTCACAACCATTCCTTGTTAGACTGGATTCTCTGCTCAAATCCCATCAGAATTCAATCCTCTGGCATCCTTCCTTATTTTCAGTGACCATGCAATAGTGTACTGTGTATGGAAAATTAAACCAACCCAATCAAGCCCATACGTTCTCTTCACTAGAATATTTAGAAACTTTAACCAACAGCAGTTTCTGGCTGACCTTACTGTGACGGGAGCTTTGTGACAGGCTATTAATAATACATACCAAAAAAAAATATATATATATACAGTAGAGGCAACTCTTATTCTAACAAAAACCAGTGGCAATTCCCCAAAAAACCCAGGAAACACCCAGGTACATTCTGAATACATGCCTTAAACTTTCCTTAAACTAGCCCCAGCATTTCTGCATTGATTAATGGCCTATAAGATTAACAGCGGGGGTCCCTGGCAGTCCCATTCAAACTGAATTGGACTGCCAGGGATCCCTGCTGTGTTAATCCTATGGGTCGTTAGTCAATGCAGAAATGCCTTAAACGTGCCTCAAACTAGCCCAGAACATACCCAGCACATACCCAGCACATACCCAGAATGTAACCCGGCTAGTTTACGGCAAATGTTAGAATAAACGTTGCCTCTACTGTATATATAACTGGGTTTGAACTGGGACAAGACTTAGATATGATAAAATATAATTTATTCGTTGATAAAGGTGAACACACAAAATGTACAAATAACAGGCAAAATATAGACACTTACTTAAAGATGGAAATGATGAAACAGTCACATCTGGACTGGCGGTTCATACAGCAATCTTCATCATTCCAAGACACGAAAAGCCATGAAAAGACCTTGCATGCAGACTTTGCATGAAGACTTTTAAAAACATGCAGCATGAAGCCTTTGCATGAAGACATGAGGACATGAAAGAACAATAGCCCTAGGCTGAGCCTGGTTCTTATACAATTATTTCCCTTTGAACACCACCTAAACCCACCCCCTCTCATAAATCAGCGGTGAAGTTGACAGTTTTCCTCAGAGTAAAACTCCTCCCACCCCACGACGTTTAAAAAGTGCTTTTCCCTATCTAAATAACTTCATAACTTCAGTTTAGTCATACTTACTGGCATGCGAGACATATTAATACATTCCGTCACGCCTGACGCTCCCAATGATACCAAATATTACCATGTAATATTAAAATTAAGAGAGATATTAATATCTGTCTGTTCGAACTGGCTAAACATCAGGTGTTTGTAACCGTTAGTTGCGGGTAAGTCCCACGAATACACATATGTAACTCTTAGCATGTTCAGCCAAGGACATCTCTTAATATTCTTATATTTAATAAGGTCACCCATTCTGATTTTCTCCTTGGGTAGCCCCACCCCTTTCCCCCATCAATAAATCCTTTGAAGCAGGGACCCCTGGGTGGGGGGACATTTGTCATCTGGTTTTAGATTACTCTTGCAGGATACCTTTTGTTGTAAGGTGTGAAATGGGACACTGAAAGTCTGCTCTGGTTTGAATCATCTCCACACTCCTGTAAACAGTGTAGGTGATAAACTCCTTTGAACAGCGCTTAAATTCTAGACATTGGGACGCTTCCCTTGACCATCTGCTATCTTATGGCCAAAGGAATTTCCTCTGATTTCTGTCCCTGCAAAGAAAATTACACAAAGGGCTATAATCACTAATGAATTATTAACCCTTGCACTCCCGGATGGATCCCAGTGTGTGTGATGCAGACACTGATTAAACCAGATATTACAATGAAACAGGGGAACAGGGGAATATACATTTTCATGTTATAACAAGGGTTAAATCACATTTCTGGACCTCAGCCCAGTTAACCCCTTGTCTCCCTGGTGAGGTTAGAGGGTCGCCAATTGGGGTGTAACCCCTTTAATCCCGGGCCAAATCCTCACGAATGTCACACTTACCAACTGCCCTTATTACAGAATCAACTTTATTCCCGACCCTGAGTCTGCGCTCGACTATTTCCAATCCAAGTTCTTAAAACTCTGTGATACCCATGCTCCACTACGCAGAATAAGACTATGGGGGGGCCCACCTTCTATGGGTTAACTGACCTTATAGCACTCTACCATTTCAGGGATGCCTTAAGGAAAAGCTACAAAGTAACTGGCACTGCCAAGGATCTTAATAACTGCAGATGCCTGCGGAGTTTGTGCACAAGGCAAACAAGACATGCACAATATTACTCTGACAATCTTCACCAGAATACATCAAAACCAGCTAACTTCTGGAAGGTTGTCAACAATATATTCCAGCCTTCTAGACATCAAAAACTAAGTAATATCACTAAGGAGGATATTACTCGGACAAATCCCACTGACATTGCAAATGCATTCAATAATTACTTTGTGGAGTGTGCTACTAACGTATTAGAGAAACACAACCTAAACCACAAACATGAACCTCATTCTGAGAGTACCCCTATAGCCCCACCCTCTCCCAACACTGCTCACAATTTTCAATTATTCCTAGTATCTGAAGAGGAGATTACACAAGCGCTCCTCAAACTAAAACTAAGCAGCCAATGTGGACCTGACTTACTGCAATCTTAGTTTCTATGACTTGGTGCCCCAGCCATTGTCAAACCAATTGCTTCCATAGTCAACTCTATTCTGTCTGCAGGCCATACCTCTAAGACCTGGAAAACTGCCAAACTTGTCCCAATCTTCAAAAGTGGGGGCAAAAACACTGTCTCAAACTACAGGCCAATGTCTCCCAATACTATCCAAAGTCATTGAAAAAATGTGATCAATCCCAATTAAGCGATTACTATACCAAGACAAATTTCCCTAGCCAATTCCAATCAGGCCTTCGCCCCAACCACTCCACGGTAACTATTCTGCTAAAAGTTTGCAATTAAATCCAGTGTAGAATGGAACGGGGACAACTCACTGGTGCAATATTCCTAGATTTTGCAAAGGCTTTTGATACTGTTGATCATGTTATCTTGCTTAACAACCTCCAGAGCTCTGGAATACTGCTGCGGCCGAGTTTATTCGAGCATTTGCCCGTTCTCGGCCGCAGCAGTTACCTGGCGCGCGCCGGAGGGTGCCGGGCGCGCGCCGAAGCAGCGGAGGAGAGGCCCGCCGATCGCGGCTTCCCCCTCTCCTCTCCGGGTCCGCCGGGTCCCCCGGAACCCCCTGCCGCCGTCCCCCACATCGCGGGACACCAGGGCTCCCTCGGGGAGCCCTGGACGCGCGTGCAGGGGGCGCAGGCACCCGATGACGCGTGACCGCGCATCGGTGACGCGCGGCACGCCGAGGGGATGCCACTTGCAAGCCGGGAAATCTCCCGGCTTGCAGAACTGGCCACACTTCAATAAAGTGTGTCGCCAGTGTAGGGAAGCATGCTTTAAACTGATTTCATTCCTACCTATCAGGTAGATCCCAACATGTGTTTATCTCAGGCTCTAACTCAAACCCCTTGAATATCACCTGTGGTATCCCGCATGGCTCGGTTATGGGGCCCCTTCTCTTCTCAGTGTTCCTCAAAGCTTGTAAGGAAGCTTCAATACACATGTATGCAAATAACACAATCTTATATGTACACAGCCCTAGCCTCTCCGACCTTGAACACATACTTCAATCTGACTTTTTGAGACTTGAAAATTGTATATCCCAAAACAAAACAATGCATGAGTAAACACGCCAGACACAGAACTAACGTAATGTCAATATAATACATTGTATGAGGGGAAAAAAAACTGATTTTATTGTGTGATTTTTTTTTTAAAACGTATTCTAATTATCAGAAATTCTCTTACATTACCTATTACATGATATTCTGAACAAGAGTTTATTATTTTTGGGGATAATGAATATCTCTTAAGTCCTAACCTTATTGGGTGTGTATATATATATTTTTTAAACGTATGTTGGTGTCCCATGGGCAATCTGATTGGTCCGTCGGTCTGTCACTCAGCCTCTGGCCAATCAGATTGATCCGTCAGCCCCCCACGCCTCTCATTTGTCACATTCACCGCTGCTGACACAGCTACCCACGGCCATCGGTGCCACCGCCTCACCTCTCCCCACACCCCCCCCCACACAACAAACCCCAACATCCCCGGAGCCGTCAGCACCGCTACCCACAGGCATCAGCGCACGCTCCTCGGTGCCACCACCTCACCTCTCCCCACACCCCCCTCCCAACCACCTGACAGCAAACCCCAGCCTCCCCGGCGCTGCCAGCACCGCTACCCACGAGCAGCGGCACACCTCACGCCGCCTTCAGCCGAGTCGCTGACGCTGCCTCTCACACGCCGCCGCATGCCCTCTCGGCTCTTCTCCTCGGGCCCCGTATTACCACAGGGAGCGCCGGAGGGCGCAAGCAGGTACCACCCCCCCCCCGAAGCACCCCACCCCGAAGCACCCCACCCCAATCGGGAGCTCCGCACAGGGGGTGACGGGGGAAGAGTCAGAACATACACACAGAACTCCCCCTCCCCCGCGGCCGGGCCTGGCCAGGAAACAGTCGAGAGGGGGGAGAGGGAGAGAAGGGAGAGGGGCGCACCACACTGACTGAACACGAACTGCCTGAATGACACACACACTGATTGCCTGCAACACACACACTGCCTGACGCGCACACACACACTACCTGACGTGCACACACACACACACACACACTGCCTGATGCGCACGCACACACACACACACACACACACACACTGCCTGATGCGCACACACACACTGCCTGACGTGCACACACACACACACTCTGCCTGATGCGCACGCACACACACACACACACACACACACTGCCTGACGTGCACACACACACACACACTGCCTAATGCACACACACACACACACACACACACACACACACACACACACACA